>JAJIYU010005331.1:0-22725 GCA_030144865.1 Tinospora cordifolia
ATGACAGAGCCAAACATGTTTTCATAAAAAATTTCTCATGACACATGAGCTTCAGAAGAATGATGGAATTCATATTCAACAAATAAGATCGAGTGAAGATCTTGAAGACTTGTTCGTAAAAGTTTTGTCATATACAAGATTTATGATACATGGTATTAGAGTGTGACAATTCAAAGATATTTCAAGTATGACAACATAATAAAGTTTATATATATCATTATCAGGGGGAGAATAAAGATAAGTTATTGATTAATGCACTGTACTCTTTTTCCCTTAGCTAAGGTTTTGTCTCGTTGGATTTTTTTTGCAAGGTTTTTAATGAGGCAATCCTAACAATAATATAAGACTTCAAAAGAATATGTACTCTTTTTCCTACTAAATTTTTGTCCCATTGGATTTTATCTAATAAGGTTTTAATGAGGCATATTCTTATATAAAAGACATTCAAAGGGAGAGTATTATAAATAATTATTTTGAATGCCTTTGTAACTACTTACCATTTAATATTCTCTAACCCCGAAATTGTAATAGCCATTTAATATTATATCATATAACCTATAGACATTTATATCTTTGTAACCACCATTATATTTATCATTCCATAATGACCAAGAACCTATATAAAGGGGTGTCTACATTGTAAATAGTATACCAAAGTTAAACTTCAACCTATTATTAAAAGAATAAAAAATTTTCTCCTCTATTTTTATTCTCTCTAGTTCTCTTCTTAATAATTTTTCTTTTATTTTATAACACTATCTAAAATTTAAAAATCTAAAAATATACATCCATTATACCTTTCAAATCCAATTTTAAAATTAGGACATCGCTCGTCATCTTCTTTGCGTGAATAATGCCCAACGAATGAAACTCCATTGTTGCAGTCGTCGTGCGCACAGAAATGCGCTGGCTGCAACTTTCTTTTTTGCGCACACACGACATCAACGCCTTAGCAATGTATCACGGCCAGCGCACAACAAACGAAACCCCGTTTTGCAGGTTTTTGTTCTTCATGGACTCGTGCTCAAACACGACCAGCAAAAAAACTAGATTTTCGTTCTTCATTTTGATAGTGATTTATGGCCAACAACAGCACTTGTTGGTTTCACTCCTCCTCACGCACGAACCAGCATCACATATTCATCTTCTTCGTTCATCCTCTTCTTCACGACCAGCCGCACATCATGGCCAACAGCATCAACACACCCAAATCACCGACCACACAAGCCCTAATTTTGTTCTTCTTCTCAATCACGGATTGCATCACCTCACGACCAGCAAACAGTAAAGAAAAATCCAAACCGTACTAGATTTGCATCAGCTCATTCCTCTTTCAGATCTGAAATTTCTTCTTCATTCAACACCACAAATTTTTAGATTTTTCCTTGCTATCCGTCCAAGCTGTGAACACCTACAAATCGCATCGCCACATCTCGTCTTTCTTCTGTTTTGATCGTCACAACACATTCCCAAAACTCCAAATCACACCACGCACCAGTTGCAAACACAAAAAACGAAATCAAGCCCTAGAAGCAAAAAATCACCTTCTTCTTTTCTTCTTTTTCAGTTCGCCCCAAATCTAAAAAAGCATCACAGACCAATGAAACCCCCAAATTGATTTGTTTCAATCACCAAAATTACTGGTTTCTCTTCTTCTTGTTAGTGATTCTTCTTGTTTTTTTCTTTGATTGTCACGCCCAACAATCACAAATCAAAACCCAATGTTTTCTTGTTCTTGTTGATCGTAAAAAAAAAAAAAGCCAGAGCATGCCCTCTGTTCGTGATTCTTCCCACAATTTCCAGAATTTTCTTCTTTTTTTCAGCCAAAATCAAAGCTTCATGTATTTATTATTTTTTTATTTTTGTTCTTTCTTATGTTTGGATAATCGCACCAAAAACTAAATATCCAAAATCTTATTCTACACACATTAGATTAAATTTTATTCATTTGCTTTTTCACCTTTTGTGTCATCGCGCTTATGCGAGCATCGCATACTTTTATTTATTTATTTTTCTTTCAATCACTCAATATTAAAATTTCTTTCACAGATAATTCTTGAATTTTAATCCACTAATATTTAGATCGACTAATATTTCAATCAATTACTATCTATTTTTATTTTTTAAATTAATCTTTGATTTTAATCTACCAATATTTTCATCAACTAATATTTTTTTTATTCTTTCAAACCATAATCTATGTATATACTTAATAAATACGATTTTCATTCATTTATTTACCTTTCACAAATCTCATATTTATTTATTTATTTACTTGCGACGTATACACGTTTGTAAAATTGCAGGGTGTTACAGTTACATACATGCATAAAATAGGTGAGAAACAGAAAAGAAAAAAATTTGGCTAATCTGACTTTGGAGAAAAGTTACTCGATGATTTATTTCAAAGAATCTAGACCCGAGGTCGAGGTGTCACATAAGGCCTCCCAGGCCTAACTATACCTAACAGTCTTCTACTAATTAAGCATAAGGTCGCAAGATCTTCCATAATCAGTGGTCATTCACTAAATATGACCTATGAATCTCTAAGTTTAGGATTCCTATATATCTCTAAATTCTTATGCGTCCCATACAATGTAAAAACCAGAGATATAGGATTGTCCCAGTCTTGTGTCTTAACCACACAAGAGTTTTGTTCTCAACTCATTAAGTCTGTAGTTTATGTCTTAGATATTTTTATTTCCATGATCCACTATGCCATCCTTGGCACTACCTAAGTTTTTTCCTAAGGTCTTCTCCTAAACCTAAAGACTTAATATCATGGCTGAAAGGTTCCACCACTGGATTTTGAGGCCACAGTTTATATGTTAATCACTTTCCTAATTTATCAACTAATTGAACTTTGATACCAACTTTGTAACACTTTGATGTTTGGTCACCCTACCGCATCACGGTTAATTTTATGAAAATGCCCTCAAGTGCAATTAATACAAGTAGATAAATGAACATTTATTAATGAACATTGGGTCAACCAAAGGTTAGGCTTGCTACATCATTACTACATCTCAACCAATGATCATAAAGTGCACCAGATAACATTAATCATGATGAAATAAATAAAATGTTAAATAATATTGTGTACAAGTTCTCATATAACAAATTAAAACATGACCATTAGTAAGTTTTGCCATTAATCGATACATTAACGTTGAATTAAAAGAATTGAAAATATGGGGCCCATTGGCTAACTCAAACAAAGTCTACTAGTAACCTCATTAGTGAGACTACTCCCAATTGCACCACTATAAAGGCCTGGTAGAGATTACACTAATTAATAATCACTTGAAAAAATAGAATTGAAGGGGTGAGTTCACACGAGCCTAGTTGATTAAAACTAAACACATCTCAAGCATTATAATGATTAAAATAATGATATGCAAATAATTTCAAATGTTAGACATTTCAATTAGTTGTTTGTTTATGATTGTTATTAAGAATGAAAGGGCTATCCTTGGCATTTTCCTTTATCAATTTAGGGTATAGACCAAGGACTCCTCCTAAAGTGAGCATCAATCTTAAAGGACACCTTTGCATATAAGGCATTAACTGTTAGGAACAATTCTAAAGTAAGGGTCAGCCTGTGAGTAAACCCTAAATAAATCTATATAGATCTCACATACAGGGGTAGTACAATACTAGTTTATGGCCCAAAACTTAGCCAATCTCAATCGGAGATTTATATATGGTGATCAAATATGGATACACCATGCTGAACCTACTCCTCTAGGGACAATCCCCACAATGATCAAATACAGATACGACAAGCCGATAAATGGTTAATATCTTAATCATCTTTATTTAATGGAGGTTATAGTAAAATCAAAGTAAACCTTCCTCAAGCATGGATACAAACAAAAAGATATTAAATAAATAGAACTTGATCATCATGTATAACATATCAACTAAATTAAATACATAGGAACATAACATGACATTCATAATTTCTTAGCATGCTTCTAGATTTCACATGTACATGCAAACATTCATGAATGTTCACACGTTAGTATGACCATAATAATTCAATTCAATATAATAAATAATTAACTACATCAATTATCTTAATTGAAATAATACAGGAGAGAGAGATGTCACTTTCACCTATAATGACATTCTAATGGATGAAATTTGTACTAGTTCAAATCCATCTAGGATATCAACTTAAATCATAAAAAGTATTATCTTTAGTAATATATGATAATTTGAATATTTTATACTTGGATTTTCTTAATTTATAACTCAATACGATTTTTTTCGTATAATAGGACACTATTACTATTACAGCTATATTGTTTGTGTACTATTGCCCTAATTTTTTACTATGGACTTAATCAATATTATTTTTCACCATTAAAAATTATATATTGATCATTACATTGTTAATTTAATTTCTAAAAACTCAACTAAAAATCTCATGCACATTTTGCATGATATTTGCACTTAAAACTTTTTATAAATACATAAAATCCTTATTTTATGTGTACTAATATTTTTAGTAAAATGTTATTATTTTATAATTATTATATATTAAATTTTTGCATTCTACAGTTATAATATCTTACCTCTAATTTTTTATTTTCTTATTTTTATATTTTACAACTTTATTTTACCCACAATGTAATTTTAATGCATAATGGGTTTTATTTCTCAACATTTAGGCCACAATTTTAAGTATATTTTATTATTATATTTTAAGTAGTTTTTTATTTATTTTTGGATGCTGATTTTACACCCTGACAATATTTAATATGTATTATTATTATATTTTAAGTTATTTCTTAATTAATATAAACCACTCTAGTTTCTAGTTGAATGCATGAATTTCTTTTTTTATCTTTATTGCAAATGGTAATACATGATTAACATAATTACATAATAATCAATATTAAATCTATTTTCAAACATCTAGATCAAGCATATATGAAAATACAAAAAATAAAATAATAAAAAGTAGCAGTTAGAATGTTATATCATCATGCTTTAATCATTGTTGATTCATTCAAGATGATCCAAATACACTAAAAACCGCAAAGTAACTCTACTAATTTAGAATAAGGTCTTTGGGTGATCCTCAAGGTATTTTCATGGGTTGAAGATGTACTAAAAAGAGTTCTAATGATGGCTAAAAATGGAGATTTAGGTGATTGTGCTAAAAAAGTGTTCTAATGATGGTTAAAATATGAAGATTTGGGTGTTTTGGAGTGACGATTTGGTGCAAAGAAGAATAGAAGAGAAGAATGTGTGATTTTATTAACCTTGAGGGTCTTTTTCCTTGATCTTCTTGTGCTCTTTCTTGTACATCTTAGCTTGAAATTTCAAATTCATGTTTTAAATTTAATTTTTGGTGCCTAATAATTTTTTTAATCAATAATCCCACGGTCTTGGTGTAACTTAATTCCATGAGATCACTATTAAAGTTATACCACTTGTGTAACACCCCAGCCCCCGATTTGTCCCGCGGGTTCCCTTGGGCCACGCTTGACAGAGAAGGCGCGCCCCGTCGACTGGGAAGCCGCCACCGCATCGTTCGCCAAGAGCCGGAGCACTATAGGATCAAAATCTTAGATTCTATTTCTCTTTCTGTCTATCTTTCAGGTAATAATAAAAATCATTTTTAAATAGTCATGAACTTTTTTTTGAAACAAATTTCTAAGTAAATAAAACAAATCCGTAAAATTTCAAATGCAACGAGAAGCATCGAATTCAATATTTAAACAACTTAAAAATCTTTAAAATAATGTCAAACATTTAGTCACATGTAAAATATTTAAAACAAAAGGAAAGAAAAGGGGCAAATGCCCAGTTCCGTCAAATACAAGAATAAAATGCGCAGCAAACACTAACAACCTCCTCGGTGAGGGTTCAAATAACTGAGTCCTTTGCGGTGTCCATCGACTTGTGCTATCTCAAGAATCACCTAAAAAAGAAAAGGGGGTCAGCTCGAGAGCCTAGTGGATCATACTGCACATCACTAGCATTATTCAGACCAAAATACCAAACATGCAAACACTTTCATTGCATTAGGGCATTTTAAACACTTTATTATTTTTCATCATAGTTAAGACCGAAAGGTTTGTGGCCTCGGTGTCCCCTTCGTGGTCCGGGAGCGAATCCGGAGGTACTGCCCGAGGCCCGATTACTTTTCAAGACCTTGGCGGGGGCCTGATGTCTGAAGTGACACCTAGCCCGCCGCCAATCTAGTTGAGAACACCCACAGTGACACCCTAAGGCCAGTCACCGCGCCAGTACGTGGTTCTTTTTGCCTTAATTTAATCTTCTTTAGTTTCACAGACAAGGTTTTCAATCCACAACAACATAACATGCACTAACCTATGCAATTAAAATCATATAAATCATTCAAGTAATCTATTTCTCTAGAAAGCACATAACCGGACGTTATGATATCATGACAATCATTCCCAATAATCACTCAATAATAAATCCTAGAATGCTCCTAAATGCGTAATTAAATAAACAATCATCATGTTTAGGATTTAAAATCCAAATAATAATAATGAGTATCATAATCACACCCACATTGGTTTCTGGAGTCACTTGCACCTCCGCGTCGCCTCAACAATTTTGATCTAAAAGAAAAATCAACATAATTAATTAATTAATTTTCGAGTTCCTCCTATTCACCCAAAACTCCCTATTTTTACTTCACTTTAGATGAATTAGATTTTCAACATCTAGAAATCCCTTAAAGTTTCCTTCAACCCTCAAGTAAATATTTTCTACTTCCATAGGACATTGCTAATTTCTTATATTTACATTCGTATTAAAAGTAACTCTATTACCAACAAATTATGACTTCTCAATCTAAAATCTACCCTAATCTCCAAAAATATTATTTGCCACCTGAAATTATTTTCACACCTTCAATTTCCATCTTTCGTATTCATATTCAGAAATTAATTTATTTTAACTATATCCAACTCAAGAATATAAGATTAATCAATAATTTTTTTTTCTAAAAAATGTCAGAATTCCATGATTTTCCAAAATGACTCAACCCCTATCTCGATCCTCCATGACTCAAAAATTATATATATATATATATATATATATATATATATTTTTTCATTCTCCACATCAATTTTTTTTTCTATTGGAGGCTTAAATTTCCTAACTTCATTTCACACATCTAAAATCATAGAAAATACGAAATAAATACATTTCCAACCGTCAAAAAATTTAGGACTCTCAGACATGCATTTTATAGCTCTTCACTGTGATTGATCTTTTTCGTTCCCTTTCGAAACTATGATTCAATGCCCTAAATCTGTCGCATTCAACACAAGCATCCACCATTAAAATACATTCAACCAAAAGTTAGAAAATCAAACTCTAATGGCTGAAAACGTGCTCACCAACTTTGAAGGGGCTCCTTGCATGAAACGCAAACCAGATTTGGTTTTTTTTGTGTTTCTTCTTTGTGTGTACAACAAGATGCACTAGTAGCAGATAATATTCCTCATACTCCACGCTATTAGAACACAGTAGTAGCAAAAATTTTCTACTCGTCGTTCTTTGTTGCACACTGAACAACCCACCGCAGCTGCAACGAAAAGGGTGGTGAACGAATAGCAAGGAGCAACAACTCGTCGTTCTTCTCTTCTTCGCACAGATGCACCAACAGATGATCGATCTTGCAAGAGGTGGACTGCTACAACGGCAGACAGCAAACAACAAGAAGACACCCAACTGAAGACACACTAGCAGCTACACCACAAAATCATGCACAACTGAAGAAACACCAACACAGATTGTAACAAAACACACCACGGCTTGACAACAGCTCACCACGGCGAACAACAACTCAAATCTAGTGTGATTGAGCTTGCAGCAGTGGGTTTTTGGTGATGAAAAGAGTAGATCCGACAACTTTGAGGATGTATTGATGGCTGTTTTTCTGTAAATCTAGCAAGATCTAGAACGTGATGGCCGATTTTGTGTAGATCCAAGCTGATCATGGTGGTTTGGTGCGAGGGACAAAGGCAGAGCGTGATTCGCAATAACAGCAACCACGAACCAGATCATGATTCATAGAACCAAACACGAACTAGCTTGTGATTGAAATGAGGCAATGACTATTCGTTGTGGGTTTGGCATGCTTCAAACTAGATCTGACGATGTTTGGAAAATGGAGTGGCAGCTGGTTATGCTTCTCCTTCGTTCTTCCTCTATGTGCAACACCAAACACAGCTGCAACTCTTCTTTTTCTACTTTCCTTCGTTCAACAGCAACCAAAATCTTCAGATCTAAAAAAATGCACCTTCAGATCTAAAATTCCTTCCACTCACGGTCGAATCAACAACACAAAGATTTATAGATCGCACTAGAAGAATTTCTAGTTCTAGATCTCCTATCCAAAAAAGAAAATGTGAATGAAAATCTATATTTTTTTTATCAAATAGATTTTTTTTATTCATTCTATTAACCATATGATATTCAATATATATGTTTTTATATATCAGTAAAATGTATATATATATTCACCAAAAAAATATGTATATATTATATTTATTTATTTTTTCCATTGTGACATGCTCTCATTTTGGGCTATTACAATCTACCATCCTTAAAAGAATTTCGTCCTTGAAATTTAAATGTACAAATGCATACATGATGCTATCCTGTCAGGTGTTCCTAGTGAAGAGGGCTAGATGTTTTGTCCGCATCTCGCTCTCCAACTCCCAGGTTGCCTCTTCCAAATCATGATGTCTCCACAACACCTTGACCAAAGGAATGTCCTTGGTTTTGAGACTCTACACCTTGCGGTCTAGTATTCCGACTGCTCGTTCCTCGTAAGTTGCATTATCTCGAAGTACGACCTCCTCCTAGTATATGACATGTGATGGGTCTGGTTCGTATTTCTACAGCATTGATACATGAAATACGTTATGGATCGAGGACATACGATTCGGCAAGTTTAGCTCATAAGCGTACTCACCAACCCGCTTGAGTATCTCGAATAGACCAATAAACCTCGGTGCTAGCTTCTCCTTGATTCTAAAACATCTAATCCCTTTCTGTAGAGTAATCTTCAGGAAAACTTTGTCACCCAATTGAAATTCTAGAGGTCTTCTTCTTTTGTCCGCATAACTTTTCTGCCTACTCTGAGCTGTTACTAGCCTCTTCTGAATCTTCTTTACTTGAGTGTTCATTTATTCTACCAGTTCTGGTCCTGTGAGGACCTAATCCTCGAAGTTTGCCCAACAAGATGACGATCTGTAGGGTCTGCCATAGAATGCCTCATATGGAGCCATTCGTATGCTTACTTGATAACTGTTATTATATGCTAACTCTGCCAAATCTAGGTACTTGCTCTAGTTGCCCTTGAAATCAAGGACACACGCTCTTAGCATATCTTCTAATATCTAAATAACCCTCTCAGATTGCCCAGTAGTCTAAGGATGGAATGCAGTGCTCATGGCGAGTCCGCTTCCTAGCTCTTTCTACAAACTCTACCAGAACTAAGAAGTGAACCTCGAATCTCTGTCAGACACGATGGTCCTGGGAACACCATGGAGTCTTACAATTTCCTTGACATATAACTCTCCAAGTTTTTCAATGGGATCTGTAGATCGAATGGGTAGGAAGTAAGCTACCTTTGTCAGGCGATCCACAATCACCCATACGGTCTTCCCCTTTTTAACTCCTCGGCAGACCGCTAACAAAATCTATTGCAATGTTATCCCACTTCCATTTTGGTATTGGAAGTAGTTGCAATATCCTTAAAGGTTTTTTGTGCTCTGCCTTCAGTTGATGACATGTCAAACATCTAGAGACATACTTGGCTATGTCCCTTTTCATACTCCTCCACTAGTAGGTCTTCTTGAGGTTCTGGTACATCTTGTCACCACCTGGATGCATTGTATACTTAGTCTGATGAGCCTTATCCAAGATGGTTCTTTTGCACTGTCCATTACTTGGCACACAAACTATGTTCCCCAGTCTCAATACACCCTATGCGTCAATTCTGAAGTCTATATGCTTGCCTTGCATAACACCCTCTGTGAGATCAACGACCAACTTGTCACCTTTCTACTCGTCCCTAATCTGGTGAAATAGGTCCGATTGGCAAGCTATTGCATACAAGTATGCCTGTTTCTCAACTAATAAATCTGTCCTCTGTCTTCATCCTTTTTGCTAATTTTTCTACTGAGTGCATCAGCTACCACATTGGCCTTGCCCAAATGGTAGTGCAGCTAAAAATCATAGTCTTTCAAAAATTCTACCCACCTCTACCTCAAATTTAATTCTTTCTGAGTATAAACGTATTTTAGGCTCTTGTGATATGAAAATAGATCAAAGCTCTCCCCATAGAGGTAGTGTCTCCAGATCTTCAGTGCAAACACAATCGCTGCCAACTCTAGATCATGGGTAGGGTAGTTCCTTTCGTGGATCTTCAATTTCCTTGAAGCATACGCTACTACCTTTCCCTCTTGCATCAACACTGCACCTAATCCAATCAACGAAGCATCAGTGTATAGAGTATGCCACACACCATAAGTAGGCGTGACTAGCACGGGTACTGAAGTCAACCTTTTCTTCAAATCTTGGAATGCTTGTCCGCACTTATCACTCTAAATGAATTTCTCTCCCTTTCTGTTTAACTTGGTCATTGGTCCAGCCAATTTTGAGAAATCTTGAATGAACCAGCGATAGTATCTAGCCAAACCTAGGAAGCTTCTGATTTCTGTAACAGTCGTAGGTTGCTTCCAGTTTGATATCGCCTCTACTTTCTCAGGGTCTACTGATATTCCTTCTGCCGAAACTACATGGCTAAGGAACTTGACTCTTTCCATCCAAAACTCACACTTGGTGAGCTTGGCATATAGTTCATTTCTTCTCAATACTTCCAAAACAATATGCAAATGCTCAAAGTGCTCAGCCTCTGATCTAGAGTAGATCAGAATGTCTTCCACAAATACTACGAAAAACCAATCTAAGTATTGTCTGAAGACTCTATTCATTAGATCCATGAATGCAGCCGGTGCGTTGGTCAAACCAAATGACATCACAGTGAACTCGAAGTGCCCATATCGAGTTCTAAAAGCTATCTTGTATATGTCAGACTCTCTAATCCTTAGTTGATGATACCTTGACCGTAGATCAATCTTGGAGAAATGAGTGGCTCCCTTCAACTGATCAAACAGGTCCTCTATTCTAGGCAACGGGTATTTGTTCTTTATCGTTGCTTGGTTTAACCTCCGGTAGTCTACACAGTCTCAAGGATCCATCCTTTTTCTTCACAAATAGTACTAGAACTCTGCATGGCGACTCATTAGGTCTGATAAATCCCTTCTCGTGAGGTTTGATAAATCCTTTCTCGCGGAGCTCATCTAATTGTGTCTTCAATTCAATTAGGTCTACCGGTGCCATTTTGTAGGGTGGAATGGCTATGGGATTAGTGTCTGGATGCAATTCAATCTTAAACTCCAATTGTCTATGTGGTGGGAGTCCCAGTAGATCATTAGGGTACACATCCGCATATTCCCTCACTACAGTTATATCCTGTATTTTCCTAGATTTTTCGGTATCCTCTTCTAATAATTGCCTAAAGTCCTCTTTCTATTTTATAGAATATAGCATAGCAACATAGGACTCCTTGGCAATCTCTACATGTCCCCATCTATCTTCAATACCTTACCAAATGGTAGCCTCACTGTCACTCTTCATCTTTGACAATCGATTTGTGCCTGATATTCAGTTAGCCAGTCCATAGCCAATATCACGTCATATCCATGAAAATGGAGTGCACAGAGATTAGCTGAAATTCTCTTGTCTCCAAACCTAAGGTCACATCTACAATATTTCCTTGAGCTCACAGTAGTCCCTATGGGTGTGGCCAAATCTAATGTCACTGGTAACAGACTCGTTACCAATTGTAACCTATCTACTAAGTTCTCAGAAATAAAGGATCTAGTGGCACTCGAATAAAAAAAAACTTGGATAGCAATGCCAAACAAAATAAATGTACCTTCCACAGCTAGGGTAGGATTTGCCTGGGTGTCTACAGCATACAGTCAGGCTTGGTTTCTCTGTTGTGGTTGGGACTGTGGCCGTTATCTCTGCTGTGGACCACGACTTTGTCCACGTGTCTACTGCAACTGCTGAGGGGCGGGAGCTGGTACCCTAGTAGGACAATGTCTAGCTAAGTGTCCCCTCTGATTGCATGTAAAACATAACCCCTATTTCTTAGCCCTCTCCCTTTGATCATCAGTCGCACGGACGGGTCGAGTTTGCTGGGTCTGCTCTTTATCATGAGTCTGAGTCTAGCTCTGAGGCTGAGGTGCTTTGTACCCCTCTTGTCTGCTAGGCCGCTTCTGTGAAGGTCCCGTAGCTTTCTCTGACCTAGTCCTTATCTTGACCTTCAATGCCCGTTCAAACTCCAGGTCTCTGTCCAAGATCTGCGCCCTCTCCACAGTATCCATAAAGGTCATCAACTTAAGCAGTGCCAAGATCTTTCTTATCTCCACTTTCAAACCCTCAATAAAATGATCCGTCTTGGACTGCTCATCCATAACCAAAGCAGGAGCAAATCTGGCTAACTCTGTAAATTTCTGTTCGTACTCTGTGATCGTCATAGTCCTCTACTTTAGGTTGACAAACTCTAACTGTAGTTGTCTCTTTCTTGTAGTGGATAAAACTTACTGTAAAACCTTATCTTGAATTCTTCCCAAGTCATGACTATCTAATCAATGGTGGGGTCATTCACAATCATCTCCCACCAATGGTAGGTTGGCCCTACCAACTGATACACTGCCAATGCTACTCTCCTAGGCCCATATGCCCCCCCCATAGCGTCCAAGTGCTTATTCATTTCTGTGAACCACCTATTGGCTACAGTATAATCACCAGTCCCCTCCAAAGTACTAGGACGTAGCTTTTGGAACTCCACCAATAAGTCCTTCTGCTGCCTATCAAAACGGGTCAATTCTGTGGCACTGCATCTTTGGAAGTGGACCTTTGATGGACTCGAGGCTGAGCCTGTGCCAGTGGCTCTGTCGATAACTATGGCTGCACCTGTGGCTGTACCAGTACTGATGGCTGTGGTGATGCTAATGGCTGCTAGGTCCTCATAGCCTACTCCATTGCCCTCTGCATCATCTCAGGGATGGCCCCTGGTGTCAGTGTAACCACTATCGGTGCTAGTGTCATAAGAGTACCCTCATCATTATACCCTGTCTCGGCTCCATCCCTGCCTTTGGCCGCACTTCTCCTAGGTTTACCTCGACCTCTTGGCATTATCTACAAGTCAAAGATTTATTTTAGTCTGCAATAATTTAATTTATTGAAGCAATATCCATCAATACCCTTCACATCATCGTGCTACTGTGACTTTAAATTCAAGTCTCTAAGTTTTCAATTTGTTTCAGTGGCCTAGGGTTTATGCTTCTAACTCAACAACAATACGTTTGTTTTTGGGTACAGGAATTTGTGTATCAATACTCAAAATAATCATACCACATATATAACATACAAGCACACAACAACCAATCAAACAATGCACGTTGGCATAATGGAACCAAACAATTCCATTACGGCTAGTATATTTTACTCCAAATCTTGGTCTCTAAGGATGACACAAGACCCACCATACGTGACTATCCCATACCAATAGAATACAGTGTGTCCAAGTTTTTCCAAAGAGTTTATTCAATGCGCATTACAATTTTGCAAGTGTTTCGCTCCTTAAGGCTAACACAAGATCCACCATACGTGACTGTCCCATACTAGTAGAATACAGTGCATACAAGTTTTGCCCAAGAATCGATCACTCACCATACATGGTCCGTCAATCTCCAAGTCCAGGATTCCTCCATACCCCAAAACCCTTATGTGTCCCATACCACATAGAGATCAAGGATATAGGATCATCTCGATCTCGTGTCCTGGCCAATCAAGTGGTCATTTCACACATTTTTAGTCTCTAGCTTATGTCCTAAAAGCTTTTATTTACTTTTATGATCCATTGTGCCTCCCAAGCAACACCCAGTCTCTAACTAGACCTATGGTCTCAATACTTGGCTAGTTGATTCATCTATTGAATCACCAAGTTCAAACTCTATCTCACCTTTATGTGATGCCATCATTCCTGAGTTTTGGACCTTTACTGAATAGAGCTCAACCTGTAAGGCCACTACCGAAGTAGAGTTCAACCTACAAGGCCACTATAGTACTTTCATCCTATCGCGATTAGCAACTTGAGCACACTGACATCACCTAAATCTTTGCTAGACTTCTATCCGCCGCCTAGTAAATGGATTCTACTCATTTTATCCACCTTTCGAAAGTCAAATCTAATAGAAATTCTTTTCCAGTACAAATCAAATCCAGTGAAATTTTCATTTATGTGAAAAGTTCCCTTTCTGATAGAATCAAATTCATTCTGTGTAAGTTTCAACCTAGTATTTCTAGTAACTGGGCTCTAATACCAGCTTTGTTACACCCTAACCCTCGGTTCGTTCTTTGCGGGTTCCCTTGGGTCGCGCTCACTCAGAATGCGCGCCCATTCAAACTAGGGAAGCCACCGCCGCATCGTTTGCCACGAGCCAAAACACTACTCCATTCTATTCTCAGATTCTATTTCTTTCTTTCTGGTAATTATAAAATCACTTTTGAAATCGACATGAATTTTTTTTTTGAAACAAATTTCTAAGTAAATAAAACAAATTCGTAAAATTTCAAATGCAATGAGAAGCATTGAATTCAATATTTAAACAACTTAAAAATCTTCAAAATAATCTCAAACATTTAGTCTCATGTAAAATGTTTAGAACAAAAGGAAAGAAAAGGGGCACATGCCCAGTTCCGTCAAATACAAGAATACAATGCGCAGCAAACATTGACAACCTCCTCGGCGAGGTTTCAAATAACTGAGTTCTCTGTGGTGTCCATGTAACATCTCGAAAAGTTCATATGAAATTTGAATTTTTACTTAGATAATTATACGAAATTAACGGATGAAAAATTTGGTAAGTCCCAGTTTAGCCGAATAAGGAATAAAATCAATTTAATGGATTTTTGGAAGAAAATATATAAATATAATACATAACATGGGATATCATAGCCAAAAATACAAAGTATATGCACAATTTTTGATGAAAACAGGATTTGAAAGTCAATTGGGATCAAGATTAGGCAAAAATCCAAAAAGAAAGCAAGAAATTCGACTGAAAAATCAAAAAAATAAACTTAAAACACATCCAACAGTTACAAATTGTGGATCTAGATATGATTTCACGATCTGATGGTCGTAGGATGATTCGCACCAATGCACGAGCGCACCGAATAACGAGGATCCAACGAACAAAAACGATCGAGGAAGATCAGACGACCACGATCTAAGCTACAGAATGGAGATCATGAACGCGCATAGTATGCTCTAGTGCGCATCGATAGCAGCCCTCCGAACAAATTGTATGTGTGTCTCGAGGAAGATCCTAGGAACCGAAATAAAGCCGAATTACAAAATACGAAAAAAAAATCACAAAAATGATTGAAAAATCAGCTAAAAATCCTAAAAATCTGAGATAAATACAGATAATTGATTTTTAAATTCTAAAAAAAATCTAAAAATACTTATTATCCATAAAAAAATTAGAAAGTACAAAATTGTAGAGAGTTTAAGTGTTTTACTCAAAGAAAAACTCAAAACTTTATATTTTCCCCCTTTGAAAACCTATATAAACCCCCTAAGCTCTCAATTCCCTCATTCCAAAAATAAGAGTTAAAATTTCCTCTTATTTCTATAAGCCTTCTTTTTAGCACCTCTTCCCATCTTTCCTTCCTCTTACTTGTGTGTGTGAAGTTCTTCTCTTGAATTGAGGAATTAAGTTGGGTGATCTTCATTGGCACTAGTACGTGGGGGAATTGCTGCCGAAATTTCGGAAGAAAGCGTCACAAGGTGGAAGTGATTTCTAGAACACCCTTCTGTTCTTATTTAAATTTATGGCATGCTCATTATTTGTGTGTTTTTCACTGAATTCAAAGATTTTCAATTTTAGTTCTAGAATTTTAAATGTTTATTTCAGTTTTGATTCATGGTTGAGCAATCATATCATCTATGCCATGTTAGTATCATGCTTAGACTTTTAAATTAAAGTATGATGCATGTTTTATGAATAATTCATGAATTGACTATGTATATTCTAAATTTTAGTTTGATTTCATATTCTGAAGTTTATTTTATGAGATCATAATATGAGAATTAATCTAAGACGATGGTGATAATAACCACGTACCATCATAGTGGTCAAGGTGACGCTATAGATGTTTTTTTTATATGAGTTAGGTCATATGGTTTTCAGACCTAAGTACTTGAGCGTCGTGTACCACATTACCTGGTGGGTCACCATGTGTAACGGGTTGATGCCGACACGTGCCACTAACGAGTTGATGCCAAGTGGGCCCTGTTTACTTAGTTAAGGGCATCAAGGGATTAAAGGCCCTTTTGGTCTGAGACTCGACTTGAATAAATTGTTGTTTGAAATGCCTAATGATTGCAAGTGTTTGAATTATGATTGTGTTATGAGTTTGAATATGAAAGATGGTTGTTCAAAAAGGATCCACTGGGCTATGTGCTCACTCCTTCCTTTCTTATTTTTTAAGAACATGAAACCCATGGAGCAGTTGAACATGGATGGTTCTTAGGTAGTTTCTATCTTATTTTATTTTTTTGAATTTTTAGGGGCATGTTGCCCAAAGTTTTTGTGCTTTTCTACTGAAGAGTATTTTGAAGTCTTCCGCTGTAACAATTAGTTCTTTTTGAAAGGTTTAGTACTTTCAATATTTTTTTTTCTATTATGAATAAAATTGTTTGAATTTCTTTATCTCTTTTAATTTGCCTTGATTTTATTAAAGTAAATATTTTGTAGTTTTGAATTTTTATACAAAGGCACGAGATATTGAAAAAGAAAAGAACAAGTGTGTGGCACTTGTAAAGTAACATCAGCCCGACCCGCCGTTTGGTTAAGTCCATTGTCAAGACAATGGTGGTTATGTACACTACTTAAAGATACAGGGGTTGGGGTGTTACAGTCCATTGACTCGTGCTATCTCAAGAATCACCTAAAAAAGAAAGGGGGTGAGCTCGAGAGCTTAGTGGATCATACCGCACATCACTAGCATTATTCAAACCAAAATACCAAACATGCAAACACTTTCATTATATTAGGCATTTCAAACACTTTATTATTTTTCATCGTAGTTAAGACCGAAAGGTTTGTTGTCTCGGTGTCCCCTTCGTGGTCTGGGAGAGAATCCGGAGGTACCGCCCAAGGGCCAATTACCTTTTGGGACCCTGGCGGGGGCCTAAGGTTCGAAGTGACACCCAGCCCACCACCAGTCTAGTTGAGGACACCCATGGTGACACCCTAAGGCCGGTCACCGCATTGGTACGTGGTTCTTTTTGCCTTAATTTAATCTTTTTTAGTTTTACAGACAAGCTCTTCAATCTACAACAACATAACATGCACTAACCTATGCAAATAAAATCATATAAATCATTCAAGCAATCTATACCTCTAGACAGTACATAACCAGACGTTATGATATCATGGCAATCATTCCAATCAATAATCATTCAATAATAAATCCTAGCATACTCCTAAATGCGTAATTAAAATAAGCAATCATCATGTTTAGGATTTAAAATCCAAATAATAATAATGAGTATCGTAATCACACCCACATTGGTTTCTGGAGTCACTTGCGCCTCCATGTCACCTCAATAATTTTGATCTAAAATAAAAATTAAGATAATTAATTAATTAATTTTCGAGTTCCTCCTATTCACGCAAAATTTCCTATTTTTACTTCACTTTAGATGAATTAGTGTAACACCCCAACCCCCATATCTTTAAGCATTGGACACGACCACCATTCTCTTGACGGTGGGCTAAACCAAACGGTGAGCCGGGCCGGTATTATTTTACAAGTGACACACACTTGACTTTCTTTCTATTTCAATTATTTCATTTCTTGATTGTATTTAATAGTACATAACTTAAATTTTAAAAAAAATTAATAAGGCAATAGTACAAGAAATAACTGAAATTCATAAACTCAATTAATTAAATAAAATTGAGTACATAATTTGATCTTCAATAAAAACTATTACAGTGGAAGATTCAAAACTTGGGCAACATGCCCTTACATAGAAATTAAAAACTTTTTAAATAAAAGAACTTAACTAATTTTCGTAGTCTTCAAGTAAATCAATTACCTGAAAAATAGAAGGAAGGGGTGAGCACATAGCCCAGTGGATCTTTCTAAACATCAAAATCATTATTTCAATTCAAACAAACCAAGCATATCAAACACTTTTGTACATTAGGCGATTCAAACAAATTTCTTCTTTATGGTTGACATTCGGACTGAAAGAGTTTAATCTCTGTGTTCCACATCATAGGGAGAGAGAATGACAAATGAAAACTCAAACCCCAATATCTATGAAGTGGGATCACTCCTGGAAACCCAATTCAAAATCGTCAATGGTAAACGGCAAGCCGGGTCACGGGGTGGAACACATACGATAACACTATGCAGTCCATCATCGCGTCGGTACTTGGATTGAATCATTATTTATCTTTTCTTAGTGATAAAACACACAATATCAGATTAAACCATCGATGTAAAATATACAAAACATGAATCATTAAATATTTATTTATGGCACAATTCATGTATAACATGCATCAATATTCTTAATTTCTAAATATGCATAACATGTATATTCATGGCACATTAAATAAATAAAGCATGCATATTAAAACACATATTCGATCAATCATCTTCAAAACATCATCACACATGCAAGACTTATTCAAATTAAAATAAAGAAGTAGAAGTTAAAAGTTACTTCCACCTTAAATGCGTCTTTTCTGTATGCCTCTAAAATCCGGTAGAGTTTCGTTACTTCAAGGCTTCCAAATACTCAAGAACACTCAAGAACAATTCAAGATTACTCAAGAACTGAGGGGATTGCCAAGAAGAAGGCTTAGAGAACAAGATGATAATTCAACTCTTGTTTCTTGGGATGAGATGAATTGTGAGTATGGGAGGTGTTTATATAGAGTTCAAAAGGGTAGAGAATGGCAAGTTTGTGGTGTCATCTTGTGGGAAACTTGCTAATTCTTCAAAATTTCATGCCCCCCCAAGTATAGGAGATTAGCAATTGAATTTTTTTGGAAATTTTTGGGAATTTAGAAACAAATTTTCGAATTTTCAAAGCATTTATCTCAGATTTATTCAGATTTTCGATTTTTATTTTCGGAGCATTTGATCTGGATCGTCAGATCTTCCTCAAATCACACACGCGCATCTCGGATCGCAATCACGATTTTTGACTTTGATCTGGATCGTCCGATCTTTCTCGAATCACGCACATGCATCTCGGATCGCGATTACGATTCTCAGCTTTGATCTGGACGCTTGGATCATCCTCGAGCGCAGCACAGGATAGCGAAATCGGTTTGGCGCATGCATCATCAGCCGTTGGATCAAGTGGGTGAGATCTCGGCCATTGGATCATTCTCAAGCTCCTCACCGTTCGCGATCAACGAATCGCATTTGCATCGTCCAATTTCCTCGAGCGTAGCATGGTGGATCGCGAAGTCAATCAACGAAACTCACCCAGTCCGTCGAATGATCCTCGATCACAGTACTCATTTGAGCGCCTCGATTTGGACTGTTGGATCGAATGTGTTGATTGCAGACCGTCCGATCTTTGGTGATTCGGTGTTCCAGGGCGTTCGGTGCTATCTTGATCTAGGCTGTTGGATTGCAAATCGTGAAGATTACTCGATTCTGGCCGTTGGATGCAGTTTATATTATCAAAATCAATTTTTAAAGCTTCTATTATCCAAGTTTTGCCAATTATAAACTCAATTCCACTTCCTAATTTGTGTAGATATGGTTTATTGCACATATCCTTCTATTTTGCTAATTTTTCCCTTTTTAATTATTTATTTTTGTATTTATTAGATATATTATTCCATATTTCCCTATTTTTACCTTCATTTGTTTATTTCATATATTCATATATTTTTATTTATTTCATATTTCATTTTTAGATAATAATTTATGTAATTATAAATTAATATTTATATAATATTTTGTTTATTTTAAATAAATACACGTATACTATATTTTTATTTAATTATATAAATTTTTCTATATACATATTCCTATAATATGTAGTATTAACACTTATTATGCTAACACACATTTTTCATACACACATTAACCTATATATATATGTGTGTGTGTGTGTGTGTGTGTGCGCGTGTGTGTGTATTCTATTTTTTTTCTATTCTTTATTTCTTAAACAACTCTTTTAATTTGACATTTTCATTTAAATATCAAATTAAGGTTTTATTTGCCTATTTTATTTTACATCTAAATATTTTATATTATTTTTTATTTTCTAACTCATAATTTGCACCCAAAGATGTCTTAAAATCTTCAAAATTATTTTCACTTGACTTATTTCATTTAATTTCCTTAAACTTATTTATTTTTAATTATTTGACAAAATTTTGGGTTATTACAATTAGATTTTCAACATCTAGAACTCCCTTAAAGTTTCCTTCAACCTTCAAGTAAATATTTTCTACTTCCATAGGACATTGCTAATTTCTTACATTTACATTCGTATTAAATGTAACTCTATTACGATAAAAATAAGACTTCTCAATCTAAAATCTACGCTAATCTCTAAAAATAATATTTGCCACCTGAAATTATTTTCACGCCTTCGATTTCCATCCTTCGTATTCATATTCAGAAATTAATTTATTTTAACTATATCCAACTCAAGAATATAAGATTAATCAATAATTTTTTTTTCTAGAAAAATGTCAGCATTCCATAATTTTCCAAAATGACTCAACCCCTATCTCGATCCTCCATGACTCAAAAATTATATTTTATATTTCATTCTCCACGTCAATTTTTTTTTTCTACTGGAGGCTTAAATTTCCTAACTTCATATCGCACATCTAAAATCATAGAAAATACAAAATAAATAAATTTCCAGCCATCAAAAATTTAGGACTCTCAAACATGGATTTTATTCCTCTTCGCTATGATTGATCCTTTTCGTTCCCTTTCGAAACTATGATTCAGTGCCCTAAATCTGTCACACTCAACACAAGCATCCACCATTAAAATACATTTAACCAAAAGTCAGAAAATCAAACTCTAATGGCTGAAAATGTGCTCACGAACTTCAAAGGGGCTGCTCGCATGGAACGCAAACCAGATTTGGTTTTTTTTTCTGCATTTCTTCTTCGTGTGGACAACAAGATGCACTAGTAGCAGATAATATTCCTTCTCCTCCACGCTATTAGAACACAGCGGTAGCAGAAATTTGCTGCTCGTTGTTCTTCGTTGCACACTGAACAGTCCACTGCAGCTGCAACGAAAAGGGGGGTGAACGAACAGCAAGGAGCAACGACTCGTCGTTCTTCTCTTCTTTGCACACATGCATCGACACTTGATCAGTCTTGCAAGAGGTGGACTACTGCAAATGGCGGACAACAACAATAGGAAAACACCCAACTAAAGATGCACTAGCAGCTGCACCACAAAATCAAACACAGCTAAAGATACACCAACACGGACTGCAATAGAATACACCACGGCCGGACAACAATTCACCACGACGAACAACTCAAATCTGGTGTGATTCAGCTTGCAGCAATGGTTTTTGGTGATGAAAAGAGTAGATCCGGCAGCTTTGAGGATGTATTGATGGTTATTTTTCTGTAAATCCAGCAAGATCTAGAACGTGATGGCTGATTTTGTGTAGATTCGAGCTAGATCGTGGTGGGTTGGTGCGAGGGACAAAGGCAAAGCGTGATTCACAGTAGCAGTAGCCACAAACTAGATCGTGATTCACAGAACCAAACACGAACCAGCTCGTGATTGAAATGAGGCAATGGCTATTCATTGTGGGTTTGGCATGCTTCAAACTAGATCTGACGATGTTTGGAAAATGGAATGGCAGCTGGTTGTGCTTCTCCTTCGTTTTTCCTCTATGTGCAACACCAAGCACAGTTGCAACTCTTCTTTTTCTGCTTTCCTTTGTTCAAGAGCAACCAAAATCTTCAAATCTGAAAAATACACCTTCAGATCTAAAATTCCTTCCACTCACGGTCGGATCAACAACACAAAGATTTCCAGATCGCACCAGATGAATTTTTGGTTATAGATCTCCAATGCAAAAAGAAAATGTGAATGAAAATCTAGATTTTTTTTATCACACAGATTTTTTTTATTCATTCTATTAACCATATGATATTCAATATATATGTTTTTATATATCAGTAAAATGTGTGTGTATATATATATATATATATATATATATATATATATATATTAACCAAAAAAATATGTATATATTATATTTTTTTCCATTGCGACGTACTCGCATTACAAAAATTTGGGCTATTGCAACTTGTCTCAATCTAATATAATGAGCACTATTTGTTAAATAATTTAATATACATTATATTAATCTATAATAATTATTTAAGATTATTATTAATCTATCATCTTTAATTTATTTTTTTTCAATTGGTTGATCACAAGTAATAATTTTCATGCAATTATTATTATTATTATTATTATTATTATTATTATTATTATTATTATTATTATTATTATTATTATTATTATTATTATTATTAT
>JAJIYU010005332.1:0-22611 GCA_030144865.1 Tinospora cordifolia
AAGTTATGTACTTTCTTTATTTAATAAAGAAGTTTTGAATTTTTCTTTACCTTTAAATGCCTTGATTTTATAAATGTGAAATTGCACTATTGAATTTATTCTAAGGCATGTAGTATTGAAAAAAATAGAAAGTCAAGTGTGTGTCACTTGTAAAATAACACTGGCCCGACCCGCCAATTGGTTAAGTCCACCAAAAAAATAATGGTGGTTATATCCAAACTCTCAAATTAAAGAACGTGGGGGTTGGGGTGTTACAACGTGGTCTCAGCACAGGGAATAGCAGTAGACCCAGAGAAGGTGTGAGTAGTATCCGACTGGCAGCAACCCACTACAGTGACAGAGATCAGGAGTTTTCTTGGGTTGGCTGGGTACTATCGTAGGTTTATTAAAGATTTATCGAAATTGGCTGGTGCAATGACTAAGCTAACTAGAAAGGATGAGAAATTCATTTGGAGTGAGCTATGTGAGCAGTCCTTTCAGGAGCTTAAGCAGAGGTTGACTACAGCACCGGTACTCATCACACCTGTCCCTGGTGTGAGGTATACTTTGTGCACTGACGCATCCCTTAGCGGATTAGGTGCAGTGCTGATGCAGCAAGGACAACCAGTGGCTTATGCTTCACGGCAGCTGAAGCCACATGAGCTAAATTATCATACGCACGATCTGGAGCTTGCGGCGATCGTGTTTGTGTTGAAGATATGGAGGCACTATCTATATGGTGAGAGTTTTGATCTCTGCTCAGACCATAAGAGCCTCAGGTACATATACACTCAGAAGGAACTTAACCTTCGGCAGAGAAGGTGGATTGAGTTCCTTAGTGACTATGATTTTCAGCTTCACTATCATCCCAGTAGGTTGAATGTAGTTGTCGATGCTCTTAGTAGGAAGTTGAGTAAGAGGAATGAGTGGGTCAGATGTATCAGCTGATTAGTGACTATAATCTGTGTGTAGCTATAGATGATACACGAGCATATCTATATGCAGTGACTTGCCAGCCAGAAATCTTACACTAGATCAGAGATGAACAGAAATCTGACGTATGGATTACGAAGCTGATAGAGGGCGTCAAGGAGGGCAAGCACACAGACTTTTGCCTTGACACAGAGGGTGCGTTGAGATTAGGGAACCGACTATGTGTTTCCAATTTTGGACAGGCTAAAAGAACCCTAATGGATGAGGCACACTTGAGTAAGTACACTATGCATCCAGGGGGCGACAAGATGTACCAGAACTTGAAGAAAACCTTTTGGTGGAGAGGCATGAAGATGGACATTGCCAGATATGTCTCCCGGTGTCTGACTTGTCGCAAGTCAAGGCTGAGCACAGGAAACAATCGGGTTTATTATAGCCATGTCCGATTCCTGAATGGAAGTGGGACAGTATAGCGATGGATTTTGTTAGCGGCTTGCCGAGAAGTCATAAAGGGGAAGACACCGTTTGGGTCATAGTAGACCGACTGACTAAGGTGGCACATTTTCTACCTATTTGGTCTACTGATGCAGTGAGTAAGCTGGGAGAGCTTTATGTACGAGAGATGGTGCGATTGCATGGTCTCCCTAGTACCGTAGTGTCAGACAGAGACACCAGATTCATGTTTCAATTCTTGCAGAGTCTACAGAAGGAATTGGGGAGCAGATTGACCATGAGCACAACTTTTCATCCACAGACAGATGGGCAGTCAAAGAAGGTCATACAGATATTGGAGGATATGCTGAGAGCATGTGCCCTAGACTTTAGAGGAAATTGGAGTAAGCATCTACATCTTGTCAAGTTTGCATATAATAACAGTTATCAGGCAAGCATCAAGATAACTCCATATGAGGCACTGTATGGCAGACCTTATAGATCACCATCCTATTGGGTAGAGTTTGAAGACCAGGTACTCACTGGACCCGAATTAATTGAGGAGATGAATTCATAGGTCAAGCAAATCCAGAAGAGATTAGTTACAACACAGAGCAGGCAGAAGAACTGTGCAAACAAAAGGAGAAGACCTTTAGAGTTTCAAATCGGTGATCAGGTATTTTTGAAGATCAGCCCACAGAAGGGAATTAGACGGTTTGGAGTGAAGGGGAAGTTATCGCCTTGCTACATCGGTCCTTTTGAGATTGCCAGACGGGTTGGTGTCTGTGCATATGAATTGGATTTGCCGAATAGATTGTCTTCAATATATAATGTGTTCCACGTTTTGATGCTCCAGAAGTACGAACCAGACCCATCTCATGTTTTACATCTGGACGAGCTCGTACTCCGAGATGATGCCACTTACGAAGAGCCAGCAGTGCAGATCTTTGATCATAAGGTGCAGAGTCTCAGGACTAAGGACATTCCTTTAGTCAAAGTCCTAACCTGGAGGAAGCGACCTAGGAGCTTAAGAGTGACCTAGGAGCTTAAGAGTGAGATGCAGAAGAAATACCCAGATCTCTTCGCCAGGACACAATGATTGGACACATTGCTCAGGTACTTAATTAAATTTCGAGGACGAAATTTCTTTTAAGGGGGGTAGATTGTAATCACCCTAAGTCTTATAAGGCGTCCAGGTCAATATGAATTTTTTGAAAATTCTAAATAAATATAAAAATGATTGCAAACTTGTTTTCAATGATCATCATATGCTATTTAATCAAGATAAAATAAATTAGAACATTCGGATAGTTAGAAACGTGCAAAAATTGCAAAATCTGAAACAATTACATGCATAGACCGCGGTCCACATGTGTCCAACTGCGGTCCTTGAGGAAAAAAATCTGGAAAAAGGGCAAACCACACTGCTGACCGCGGTCCATACAGGCCGACCACGATCATAAGTGGAAAAAAAACAACAAAACTAGGTCACATGGGTGACCGTGGTTCATAAGGTGTCGACCGCAGTCCATAAAGGGATGACCGTGGTCCATAAAGTGAAGATCGCGGTCCATGAAGAAAATCTATCTAATGACCGTGTGTGATCTATATATATGTTTCAAGCCCTAAAGTTGTTCATTTGTCATCCTACAACTTGGGGTTTGGAGAGGAGCGACAAGAGGCGATCAAAGGTGAGTTCTTTGATTTCTTTTGAGTTTTTCTTTAAGATTTGATCTCATAAATGAGTAGTTATCAATGGTTAGTAAATCAAAATGATAGAAATCTGTTTGAGAGCTTGGATTGTGGGTTTAGTGGCTAGAAACCAAGACAAATGTGGTGAACACTCCTCATTTCCTTTTGTGTGTGTGTTGGACACTAGTGTGGATGATTTATGATGGTTCTTTAGTTGTGGAATTGAAGGGGTTGATTTCATTGAAACAAAATCTCGTTTTTAAGGCTTAAATCAAGGGGTTTCGATGAATAAACAATGTAAGCAACCATTTCTTGTCTGGTTTTTATGTTTAAATGATTTTTGGGTGTCCAATACACAAGATTTAAGTGTTAAATTGAAATGGAAATCACTATTATGGTGTACACATGTGAAATCCCACTATTGGGTGAGAAATTGTGTGTAGATCGTGGTCCACACAAGACCGACCGCGATTGATAGATGCAAATTGTGCTCTTGGAGTGCTTTGTGTACATTCTGAAATATTGGATGATACCAGACCCCTAGAGTTAGGTGAAAAGAATATTAAGAGCCCAAAGTAATGTATCATTACCGTCTAATGATGTAGATTGACAGTATTGGACTATTGTGCGAGGAGCTACGATCTAGTTGTATTTCGGCGTGTACAGGTGGGGTTGATTATCTCTTCCTTACTCTTTAGTATTATGCAGATGTTGGATATGGAATATGATTCATGTTTAAACTCCTGTACTTAGTACCATGCTAGGAATGTATGCTTTGGGTGGAATGATTGATATGATATCCTGATAATTGGTTACTCGCTTTCTAGTACTAGGATATTATGATTAGTTTGGTGTTTGTTTGCTTTCTTTGCTTAGGTTAGCATTTTGAATAAGCATGTCTGTATGCTGCTTGGAATGAATACTATGATTGTGAAACTAAAGAACATTAAAGGTTTATTAAGATTTCCACGTACCGATGCGATGACGGGCAATTACTAGTACATCGCGTTGAGGTTCTCTGGATGTCCCAAGACATCATCGTGGGTATCCCCAACTAGGCCAAACTGCGAGCGGCCGTATGAGGCCCTCGAATTCGGAAAGTCATGAGGATTTTTTCCTTGGTTTCAGTATCTTCTTGGGTCGTGGTCTCAGAGGTAGACTTCTGTTTTATAAAGATGTCATGCCTAATTGTGTTTAGGACCACAATTGGGATACCGAAGGTGGTTTACTATTTCGATTAATTCCTAATATCAGATGGTAAATTCCTGATATTAGAGCGCAACAGATAAACTGATTAAGTGTTTGAAACACCCCTAATGATTGAAACAGTTTGTATGTTTCGTATGCTAATTTCTATAATGTTATTGATGTGTAGGGGAGATCCACTAGGCTTTCGAGCTCACCCCATTTTTATTTTACAGGTACTCATGAGCCCAACGCTCAGTGAGGATGCAGACCGAAGACTAGAGGATTTGTATAGAGAGAAAGAGTGATATTTTGTGTTAAACTGTCTCTCTATTTTTGCGCAGTTTTTACGATGTATATTTTGAAATTGGACCAGAGGGTCATGTATCATATTTTTGTATATGTATTCACAGGATTGTTTTACCATCTTTAAAGTTTTTTTTATTTTGATTGATAAACTGATGATTTTTAGTTATTGTATGTTAAACTGTGTTCAATGATTTAGAAGGATTTGATCTAAAAAGTGCTTCGACTACTATTATTTGATTTCCATTATAAATATGATTTTGAGCATCCAGTGAATTTGATTTGAAATTAATTGCTTAGTAAAGCATAAATAAAATGATTATTTGAAATTAAGAAATGATTTAAACCTTGTGTATAGAGGTTTGTGGAAAGATGATGATGACTGTCGCATGCCCGGTGCTTCGGCGGACCATGCGTCGAGCTTGGAGCCGCCCGACGCCCGACTATGAGGCCTTAGATTGATAGATATGATGTCCGACCAGGGGGTCGGGGTGTGACAAGTATGTTGTACAGCAATTATAGAAATTTCTTTTTTATTGCATTGCAGAATGTTTCAATAGTGTGCTTAAGGGGGCTAGAATATTGCCAATTTGTGCTTTAGTGCAATTAACCTTCTACCGATGTATTGCATACTTCGAATCAAGGAGGGAATTGTATGATAACGCTATGAAGGAGGGCCAAACATATACAACATATACAATGAAATTACTTAATCATTGGCAGGAGAAAGTAACGACTCATAATGTCATGCTTATCGATCGAGTTCAAGGCGAGTTTGAGGTGATGACGGGTCGTAGTGGGTTTTATATGGACAGAGGCAACCACAAACAAGTTGTCAATTTATCAAATAAGCATTGTAGCTGTCAAAAAATGGCAATGTTATGGCATTCCTTGCTGTCTGTTCTTTTGCTAGTCTGAATCGTTTGTGCTATGTCAAGAACTATTATCGATGGGATTGTTTTATAAGATGCTACTCCAAATCATTTAGGGCCATACCACATGAAGATTATTGGCCATTAGTGGTGCACATTGCTAGGCTCTTACCACCTTCAGGTACTCAACGAAACAAAGGACATCCAGTTTCAAAAAGGATTAGGAACGAAATGGATTGGCGTGAACCCAGTGAACAAATATTATGTGGTCATTGCCATCAGCAGGGACATAACAGAAGGAAATGTCCAACATTGCACGAAGGGCAGACATTTGCAAACCCTTAATTAGCGCGTGATAATTATATGACTACTTGTATTGTGAAAATGTAGTGTTGTTTATGCACACCAATTCCTTTTTATATGACTACTTATAATTCAATTAAGAGTAAAGGATTTGTCAAGATTTAGGAGTCAAATATTGTTGGATTTATTGGGTTTTAAGTTGGATACTAGGACACACTACAAGTGGCGAGCAAGAAAAAAACCATGGATTGGTTGTAAGTTGATTTAATTCAATTAAACTAAAAATTTTTGTTGGGGGTAGGTATAATAGCTTTTTGGGTTGATTAGCCAAGGGCCCATAGTTTGCTTGGAAGGTTTTCATAAGTAATAATATGGGTCCAACGCTGGGCAACTAATAGCTGTATACAAGGTTCATATTCTCATCCCATTCTTGTTTTTCAAAAATAATGATAGCAACACCAAAATACCCCAATTGCATTATTACCTATTTCAAAGCTTCTATAGATGCTTGACAAAGGTCTTATCAATCTTGACAAAGGCTACACGCTGCAACAACTGTCATCAAAACATTTTATATATATATTCTTATCATCGGTTGGAAGCAGAGAGGTCATAGATGAAGAAGTTGATCATAACTAAAATAAGCTAGGTAATTAATTGGTAAAGTAAGGAAGGTCAAACAAATTTAGTAAAAACATGGGAGGAGGGCAACTATTAGGGATTGGAATAGATTATTTAGTGACCAGCAAGGCGGCACTTAGATGGGCAGTTGATAATCTTGTGGAAAATAGTATGGTCATTTATTTGATTTTATATTTACACATTGATTTAGTTCTATATTAGCATTGTTGGTTCTAATTGTGATTTAAAACATAAAAAAATGTGTTATATAAGGTGTATTAACCTTTGGCCTATATTATTGCAGCTCTTATGGATCCTGGTCCTTCTCGTTGGATTTTTGATCCATCACACCATTATACGAGTATCGACCATTCATTTTTGTTTTGTTGTAAATTGTGTTATATAGTATTCAATGTGTTTTCTTTGACAGGTGCTGTTGATCAAGGTCCTTCTAGTAGCGGTCCATCTACACCCTTTGTACTAACTTCTTGTATGTAATGTAATGTTTTTTTTAGTAACTTATCTTATTGAATGCTCTAATGGTATTATATTATAAAAAATTTTGCAGATAACATGGACCCGAGTCCATCTGATCGTAGTATTTTATATATGCAAGACCAACACAGATCATCTATTGTATGGGACGGGCTGGTATGTTCATGTAATTGAGAGATATTACTTTAAACAACATGTACATGTGGTTTCTTAATGCAAACTCTAATATTCATCATGTTTTTAAACAGCATGGGCATCATATTTGTGTTCAACGTTGTGATGCATCATTACATCGTCAGATGCCCATCCATAGCATGTTGATCGAACCTCCACAACAATCAGGGTTTTATGGAGTGGCTCGAGTAGGGTTTATAATCCTTGATTGGCAGTTAATTACAGTTTTAGTTGAAAGGTGGAGACCAGAGACACATACTTTCCATCTCCCACATGGCGAGTGCACCATTACCTTACAGGATGTGGCAATCCAATTGGGACTTCCAGTTGATGGCCTACCAGTCACAAGGTACACACATCATGATTGGGGTGCACTTTGTGAGGAGTTGTTAGGTTTTAGGCCAACGCAACAACAAATGAAAGGTGGAAAGTTGAAAATAAATGTATTGGCAGAAAGGGTTATTCGACCTAGTCCTACTGATAACGAGTTGATTCAACATGACCCGGATGACCCTAATGATAACTTTTATCCACTTCCAGAGTTTGATGAGGTTCTTGTCAATAGATATGCCCGGTCTTATATTCTACAGTTGATAGGAGGGTCATTATTTTCAGATAAGTCAAATAATTTGGTCCACCTAATGTTTCTCCCATTACTAGAAGACTTTAGGACAAACTGAAAAATATAGCTGGGGGAGTGCATGTTTAGCATGGTTATACTGAGAGTTATGCCATGCAGCACATGGGAATCCACATGAGATATCTGGGCCATTGATACTGTTACAATTGTGGGCACGGGATAGATTTCCTCATATCGCACCAATTCGACGCATGCAGTTTGAATTTAATGATATAGTGTATATTCACCAAGTAATACTTCCTGAAGGACCACTTGGGATGAGGTAATATATTTCTTATTGTTTGATTCCATTCATTTTACTATTTTTTACTAACATAAACAAATTTATTATATAGGTGGAAAGATGCATTTGTTGTAATAAAAGTTTCCACACACGTTTTGCCCACTTACCGGGAGGCATTCGATATTCAGCTTCCGGAGCAAGTATTGATATCATACATATTACCCTATTTACAATTTAATTAAATTATTTATAATAAACTAATACTTTCATGATTTTTTGTTTCTCTAGATATTATGGGAACCATATGAGGTCAATGATATTCTTAGTATGATGCCATTATCTTATAGGCGTGATCACATGGTTTGGCGCAGTAGAGTGCCACTTATTTGCTTTCACATTGTCGAATGGTACTTTCCTGATAGGGTCCTTTGTCAATTCGGCATGAGACAGTCAATCCTCGACGAGTGTGACATAGAACGGTCTCTTCATGACATAACATTACGTGCCTCTGCGTCAACAAATTGGGCTATATATCATTAGCGGTACATTCAGATATGGGATCGTCGTCATGAACTTGTTGTCAAGAGTCCATGGATTGACAATCCTGCAAATTTTTATGAGGCAGATTATATGAGATGGTATCGACAAATAACTCGACGATGTATTAGCCGTCGAGGTGCACTCTTCAATTATCTTGTAAGTCTTTTTTTATGAAACTTTTGCATGTTTCTTTTATTCCTTTCCTTCACAATATATGCATTATGATTAATCCTTTTATGCTTTATCTTTAGGCAACGGGTGCGGAGCATCTGTACAATCATGTAAGGCCTCATGGGGATCAATTCATACGATCTATGTATTCTAACTTTATGGAGGCAATGCACATAAATCGTGGAATTCATGGAGTAGTCCATCATACAATGCCTGAACCTTTTACACCACCACAGCAAGGCATTAATTTTGATGATTTTATCGTCTCACCGATTCTCGATGTTTCATGCAAACCTCATGTCTAAGAAGCAAATTTACGTGAAAATTATAGCCAGGATGAAGGTGTTGATGGTCATGGTCATCTATGAGTACATGCACATCCAAGACGAGGACAAGGACGAGGAAGAGGAAGAAGACAAGTTGATGGAGAAAGAGTGGGACGAGGTCCTATTGATTACGATGTTGATGTTAATATTGAAGTTGGCGAGCCAATGCATTCACATCCATTAGAAGGAAGAAATGAGGAAACTAATGAGGAGCAAGTAGCTGAAGAGCCATCACAGGTTACTAGTGAATGCCAAGAATTGCAAGTTTTCCATCGAGGTCGACGCCAAAGAAAAGTGTATACATGGTGTCGATCATAATTTTACATGTGTTTCTTTTTTTGTAGTTAAGAATATATTGTATTAAGAAGATAGTTGTTATTAATGAAGATGATTTCCATATTAAGATGATTAAGATAATAGTTTTTCAATCTAATGTCATGAACTTTTAGTTCTCTGTATCATGCTTAGAAAGATGTTGCAGTTCACTTCGTAGAACGCGCTGGAACTGGTTTCGGGTAAAAAACCCTACCGGATTGCCCGTGGCAATCAAAAATAGTTTTTCAAAAGCTAAGTTTTCAATAGAATATAAGAATTGATGTGGGGTAGTGAAACTAGGATCCGGGGATCAAATTTTTTTTCGTCGCTTCTGTGAGTTCGTGTGAGACCATTAAAATGCGTTGGAACTGGTCTCGGCAAAAAAGCCCTCCCAGATTGCCCGTGGTGATCGAAAATAGTTTTTCAAAAGCTAAGCTTTCAATAGAAAATAAGAATTGAAGTGGGGTAGTGAAACTATGATCCAGGATTAAAATTAATTTTTCTGTCGCTTTCGGGAATTCGTGTGGGACCATTAGAACGCGTTGGAATTGGTCTCTGCAAAAAATCCCTCCCGGATTGCCCGTGGCAATCGAAAACATTTTTTCAAAAGCTAAGTTTTCAATAGAATATTAAGAATTGAAATGGGATAGTGAAATTGGGATCCAGGGATCAAAAACTTTTTCCATCACTTTTGGGAGTTTGTGTGGGACCATTAGAATATGTTAGAAATGGTCTCGGCATAAAAGCCCTCTCGGATTGCCCGTGGCGATCGAAAACAGTTTTTCAAAAGCTAAGCTTTCAATAGAATATAAGCATTGAAGTGGGGTAGTAAAATTGGGATCTGGGGATCAAAAAAATTTTCTGACGCTTTCGGGAGTTCGTTTGGGACCATTAGAATGCGCTGGAACTGGTCTCAGCATAAAAGCCCTCCCGGATTGCATGTGGCGTTCGAAAATAGTTTTTCAAAAGCTAAGCTTTAAATAGAATAAAAGAATTGAAGTGGGGTAGTGAAATTGGGATGCGGGGATCAAAAATTTTTTTTGTCACTTCCGGGAGTTCGTGTTGGACCATTAGAATGACCTGGAATTGCTCTCGGCAAAAAAACCCTCCCAGATTGCCCGTGGTGATCGAAAACAGTTTTTCAAAAGCTAAGCTTTCAATAGAATATAAGAATTGATGTGGGGTAGTGAAATTGGGATCCAGGGATCAAAAAATTTTTCCGTCACTTTCGGAGTTCGTTTGGGACTATAGATTTGCTACTGCAATTGGTCTCGGCATAAAAACCCTCCCAGATTGCCCGTGGCGATCGAAAAAAGTTTTTCAAAAGCTAAGCTTTCAATATAATATAAGAATTCAAGTGGGGTAGTGAAATTGGGATCTGGGGATCAAAAAATTTTTCTGTTGCTTCCAGGAGTTCGTGTTGGACCATTAGAATGTGTTGGAACTAGTTTCAACAAAAAAGCCCTCCCGGATTCCCTGTGGTGATCGAAAACAGTTTTTCAAAAGCTAAGCTTTTAATAAAATATAATAATTGAAGTGGGATAGTAAAATTGGGATCCAGGGATCAATTAATTTTTTTGTTGCTTTTAGGAGTTCATGTGGGACCATTAGAACGCGCTAGAACTAGTCTCGGCATAAAAGCCCTCCCGGATTGCCCGTGGTGATCGAAAACAATTTTTCAAAAGCTAAGCTTTCAATAGAATATAAGAATTGAAGTGGGGTAGTGAAATTGGGATCTGGGGATCAAAAAATTTTTCCGTCACTTTTGGCAGTTTGTGTGGGACCATTAGAATGCACTGGTCTCAGCAAAAAAAATCCCTCCCGGATTGCCCGTAGCGATCGAAAATAGTTTTTGCTAAGCTTTCAATAGAATATAAGAATTAAAGTGAGTGAAATTGGGATTCGGGGATAAAAAATTTTTTAGTCGCTTCTGGGAGTTCGTGTGGGACCATTCAAATACGTTGGAGCTAGTCTCAGCATAAAAGCGCTCCTAGATTGCCGGTGGCAATCAAAAAGATTTTTTCAACAGCTAAGCTTTCAATAGAATAGAAAATTTGAAGTGGGGTAGTGAAATTGGGATATGGGGATCAAAAATTTTTCCGTCACTTCTGGGAGTTCGTGTCGGACCATTAGAACACGCTAGAACTGGTCACGACATAAAATGTAATAACCCAAAATTTTGTCAAATAATTAAAAAAAAATAAGTTGAAGGAAATTAAATAAAATAAGTCAAGCGAAAATAATTTTGAAGATTTTAAGACATCTTTGGGTATGGGTTAAAAAAATAAAAAATAATAAAAAATATTTAGATGTAAAATAAATTAGGCAAATAAGACCTTAATTTGATATTTAAATGAAAATGTAAAATTAAAAGAGTTGCTTAAGAAATAAAGAATAGAAAAAAAAAGGTATATATATACACACATATATATAGGTTAATGTGTGTATGAATAATGTGTATGTTAGCATAATAAATGTTAATACTACATATTATAGGAATATGTACATAGAAAATTTTATATAATTAAATAAAACTATAGTATACATGCATTTATTAAAAATAAATCAAACATTATGTAAATATTAATTTATAATTACATAAATTATTATCTGAAAATGAAATATGAAATAAATAAAAATACATGGAAATGAAAAATGTAGATTATTTAATTATTGGCATAGGAAAATATCTAATAAATTCAATATTAAATAATTAGAAAGGAAAAAATATTAGTAAACCCTTAAAATAGCATGATTTGAGTAAAAATCAATGTTTACACAAATTAGAAAGTGAAATTGGGTTGATAATTAACAATTTTTGAATAAAAGAAACTTTAGAAAGTGATTTTTGTAAATAGAAACGCATCCAATGACTATGGACTGTTAATCTGAATCTAATCTTGCGATCCAACGACCGTAATACGAACCACGCTGAACACCCTGGAACACTGAATCACCACAGATCGAACGGTCTGAAATCAACGAGTTCGATCCAACGACCCATATTAGAGATATCTTGGATTGATTGCGTCACTCGAGGTCCATCAAACGATCCAGATCAAGAGGCTCTGAGATGATCGCGAATGAGTACTCCAATCGAGGCAAATCCGACGGACAAAAACAATCGAGGACGATCGGACGACCAGAATGAGTTTTGTTAATCGCGATAGGCGTGTCTCGAGGATGATCGGAGGGCTCAGATTGGATTTGTTATCAGTCGATCGTGAATGACACTGTGCTCGAGGTTACTTAACGGACCACAGCAAATTCGTTACTCTTGACCTCGATTCAGCACTGCGCTCGAGGTTGATCAACAGTCCACGTCGAGTTCGTTAATCTCAATCGCGAACGGCGCTTTGCTCGAGACTCATCCAATGGTCCACGACTGAGGCACCTTGATAAATGTCGTGATCGAGGATATCTAACGGTCAAGAACCGAGATGATGATCGCGATCTAGTGCTGTGATCGAGGATTATCAACATGCCAAATTAAATGCTCCAAAATCAAACCGAGAAATTAATGAAAAATCTGAAAAATTTGATTAAATACTCCAAAAATTCGAAAAAATCAGTTTCTAAATTCCCAAAAATTTCCAAAAAATTTCTTGCTAATCTCTTATGATCCCACTTCACAGAGAAGGGTTTGAGTTTCAAGAATGATCCTCTTCCTAGATCCAAAACACAGAGGTTAATCCCTTTTGGTTTTAATCACAACTGAAAATAACAAATTGTTTGAAGCACATAATATTTGAAAGTGATTGACATGATTGTCTTATTTGTTGAAATAATAATTTCAATATTTGGAATGATCCATTAATCTTCAAGCTCACCCTTGCTTTCTAATATTTTAGGAAATTGATATATCAATGTAATACCTCAAAGGATTTAGAAACTCCCAGAACAGAAAAAAAATTCTCGCACAACTACCGCGACATCCAAAAAACTACTATGGTAGTGCGGCACAAAATTGGAAAATAAAATGTTTGCTTAGGTACCATGGTACTGTGATTAAAAAGATAAGAAAAATTGAAAATTCTATGTGGTACCATAGTACCAAGACTCAAGACCATGGTACTACGATAAAAAAGCTTGGAACTTTGGTGCAAACGTGTTACTGTGGTGCCCATACTGCGATTAGGAATAGTCCCAATATCGCGATATTGGGATGAAATTTCGTGGTATTGCGATTGAAGATTAGAAATGGAAGTTTTGGGACGTTGGGCTCTATATATATTGAGCGCATGAGAAACACTAATTGAATCATTCTACATTGCAAGTAACCCTAATCGGGTTGTTCCTGCCCATAGCTGCGCACCTCCTCCCCAAACTTGATTCTCATCGATACCAAATAACACTAAGTGTAGTGGGGTTTGGAAAACCTTGGACATCGAGCCACTTGCAAAATTGTTTGAGTGTAGTAGAATTTCTAGGTGGAAGCCAATGTCAATGGGGGCAAAGTGGTATGGGACGTTCGAACTTGGAAGCATAGGTGAAAGCTTGGAATTCATCTATGCTAGCGTGTTGTTTATAATGATATATGTGAATGTTTTACTTGCATACTTACTTATGTACTTGAAATGTTTATGTCATGAATGTTTTAAAATTTTGAGCCCAAATCCTATACCAAGAAATTAACAAGTCTACTGAGGACTTTGAAGCAAAAGCCAATAGGCTACTGAATTGACAAGAACTTAGAAACATGAATTTAAAGTCATGTTAGTACGATGAAATAAATATGAGTTCGATTTAATGTATAAAGATGTTTATAATTGACTTTATGATGATTGAATGGATCTCTAGTTGTAGATGAATGACCGAAACCAAGAGACATGCAATGAGGGCTGTCACATCTGTTGAAATGAACCCCAAGGGTAGGGAGCATAGGTTAATCAGATTGAAGGTCAAGTTGGGGCTGTGTTGACTCTAGAGTTTTAGAATAAGATTATCGCACGAGTCACTAAGCAGATCATGAGAGGCCTTTGCCATAAATGCAGGCATAGGTGGCACCAGAGCAACAGGTACAGGCCCCACCTCAAGAGTAGATTTTGGTGCAGCAGCTGGCGCTCATGCCAGAGGTTCTAGTTCATCAAAAGCCACAAGCGGAAATTGATGAGAAAGAGCATAGGCAATGTTGATAGAGTTACAAAAACTCTGCCCTTCCCAATTTGATGGTACATTTGATAGCATGGCTATAGATCATTGGTACCAAGAGTTAGATGAGCACCTAAACATGCTAGGGCATACAGGACTCTACAAAGTTGAACTGGCCTGTCACACCACATAGGTCGGACCCACCACATATGTTAGACCATATAGAGTTAGCTCAATGGTGGTGGGTTTTGTGAAATCTATATACTTAAGCCCCAGGTCGTGAGTTTGAAACTCTGCAGAGGGGAGAAAACCCCAAGGGGTGGGGATAGTACCTGGTGAGTCAACACATCAATGGTGTATGGCCGGGGTGTACGATGGGCCCGACCTATGTGGCGTGATAATAAAAAGGTAGTTTTTTTGTAACGCATCGACACACTGGGACACACCGAGTGACTCAAGGTACTATCTGCTCCCTTTGGGGTTTTCTCGCCTTCGTGGAGATTCAAACCAAGGACTTGGGGCATAAGTATCTTGATTTCACAAAAACTATTGCCATTGAGGTGATCAGCTCAATGGTCACAGGTTTCGTGAAATCTATGTACTAAAGCCCCAGGTCATGGATTCGAAACTTTGAGGAGCGAAGAAAACCCTACGGGGCAAGGACAATACCTGGTGAGTCACCACATCCACGGTGTGTGGTGGGTCCGACCTATGTGGTGTGACAAAACAAAGGCGCCTTTTTTGTCACACACCGACACACTAATCAGCTCAATGGTACTGAGTTTTGTGAAATCTATGTACTTCAGCCTAGGTCATGGATTTGAATATGTGCGGTGGCAAAAGAAAACCCAGTAGGAGGGAACAGTACCTTTAGTCATCTGGTGTGTCGGTGTGATACAAAATTGGCTCAATGGTAGCGAATTTCACGAAATCAAGGTACTTATGCCCTAGGTCCTTGGTTCGAAACTTTCTGGAGGCGAAATAAAATCCCAAGGGGAAGGGATAGTACCTTGTGAGTCCCCACACCTGCAGTGTGTCCAGGGTGTGCAGTGTGTGAAAAAAAAGGCGCCTTTTTTGTAACACACTGACACACCAGACACACCAGGACACATCGGGTGACTCAAGGTACTGTCCCCTGCCCTTGGGTTTTCTTACCTCTGCGAAGTTTTGAACCCATGACCTGGGGCTTAAGTACATAGATTTCATAAAATCCGTTACCATTGAGTTCATTGAGCTATGACTCAATTGTAGCGGATTTCACAAAATCTATGTACTTAAGCCCCAGGTCACGGGTTCGAAACTCTGCAGAGTCGAGAAAACTCCAAGGGGAGGGAATAATACCTTGAGTTACCCGGTGTGTCCTCGTGTGTCTGGTGTGTCAGTGTGCTACATGGCCACACATCAATTTAAGAGACCAACTAGACTTTGGTGGTGGATGTTGAAGGCAGATCCGAACACCAATGTTGGACACATGAACTGGAAAAAATTCAGAGAGATATTCTATGAGAAATTCTTTTCAAAGGCCACACAAATGCAGATGGAATTAGAGTTCATCAGGTTAACTCAGAGAGACATGATTGTGTTTGAGTATGAGGTCAAGTTCACTAAATTGGCCAAGTTTGCACCTGAATTAATTAGGGACTAGAAAATGAAGGCCCATAGGTTTGTTGAAGGCCTGAAAATTGACATTTGTAGAGTGGTGAATCCAATGGTTCTGAAGACTTACAAGGAGTAGTGGAGAAAGCACTACTGATGGAACAAGAGGTCAACTTTGAGCAAAAGTTGAGAAACAAAAGCAAAAGGCCAAGCAATAGCAAAGAGTTCCAAGGCAACTTCGTTTATCATATTTTCCATTCGAGCCTCCATGCCAACACGTATTTCCTGATCCTTCTGTTAGTCTTGTCAGAAGTGGTGGATCGAGTAGTGTACCTTCTTGTTCTAGCCATTGTCTATAAATTTAACACATTGTCATTATATACTTCGTCAAATGTTCGTACTATCATGATTCTAGATTCATGTCTCTAGGTCCTTGATTTATTCAGTGGCCTAACAATTTATGTTTATATGTTTCTGTTTGTTCTTAGGTAAAGGATTTGGTTTTATACATATAAAAAAATCAATCATGCTATCAAAAAATCATACAATAAAGCAATTTCACGTTAGCATAGCAAAGTTCCCAGCTTCCATCTAAGCTTCCAAGTTCAAGTGTCTCATACCGCTCTACTCCTTCCACTTAGACTTTCACTTAAAAAAATTGTCACACCCAAACAACTTTGCAAATATATCGATAACTGAGATTTCCCGAGCCCACTATACTTGACCGTCCCATACTAGCTAAGCATAGAGAAACAAGTTCTTTCAAAGTTACAGATCATTCACCAAACATGGTCCGTCATTCTACGCGTCCAGGCTTCTTACATAACCCTAAATTCCTAGGCGTCCCATACCACATAGAAACCAGAGGTATAGAATCTTTCCAATCTCGTGTCTGGACCAAACAATAGTTTTGTTATCACACTTTTTCAGTTTCTAACATATGTCCTAAAGTTTTATGCTTTTGATCCATTTTGCAACCCTTAGCTACACCCATGTTCCTATCTAAGGTTTCTTCCCTTGACCTAGGGTTTTAGTATGGTTGACTCACAACTTATATCTAGTCAAAATACCACCTTGGGCATCTCTTTCAACTTCTATTCACTTTTGTGCACTAATTTTTCACCTTCTAATTTTTTTTTCTATAGAAGTATGGGTGTTCTTCAACTCTGATTACTCATATAAGATGGTGGGACAGCCTCCAGATCAGGCAGCGAGACCAAAGTCTACTTAGCAACCACACTTTCTAAGGTGGGACAACCCACCTCCTTTTCAATGTTTAGCTTACCTCGGGACAAGGCTTACCCATTATCAGCTTAACTTGTAGTCTTTGTATCTAAACAAAATATTTCAAAACATATCTTTCTTTTTTAAAAACGCTTCCAAAACAGTGTTTGATTTCAAAATAGAAGGTAGGGCATTCTAATTTCAACTCAAAGCATAGGTCAAACCTAATTGAGTTAATGCTTTCTAAATTTAAAACCACCATTGGTATAAGATTCAACTTTTGAATTCTAGCCCAACAACACATGTTTAAGCTTGACTTTCTATTTCTAGCCCAAGGCATCTTATGTTTAGGCTCTAATACCACCTTTATAACACCCCAACCCCCGAGACTTGATTGTTTAGCTAATCACAAGGAGGCATGAGCCATGTTACTTTTACAAATACACAACTTGCAACACATTTTATTTCAATTATCTAAAATCTTATTGATTCATAATGAGCACACAACCCAAACAATTTAACTTTAATTAAACAAGACTATTATATGGGAGATAAAAGAAAATCTTTAATCTTTATAATAAAGAAATACATACTTGAATTCTCAAATAAAAGAAAATCTTTAATCTTTATAATAAAGAAATACATACTTGAATTCTCAAATAACAAAAGAGTACATATCTCAAATTAAAAATTAAATTCAATGGAAGTTTTAATTCAAATAATCAAAATGTCAACAACATGCCCTTACATATAAATTTTCAAAATTTAATATGCTATCAAATACTCAGTAGTCTTCATGATTCAATTTCCTAAAAAATAAGAGGGGAAGGGGTGATCACATAGCCTAGTGGATCACTCCATAATCAACTAAGTTACTAATTCAAATCAAAAGCACATCCAAATTCAAACACTTGTAAACAATTAGGCAATTCAAACAACATCTTTGGTTATTGTTGACATTAAGACTGAAAGCGGTTCTAATCCCTTGATGTTTGTATGAAAATTCTCCATTCTTGGATGGAAAGATAATTCATCTTGTCATATTCCATTTGAGTAAGGATCTCATGTCCATATTTCAAGTATTTTGAGTTGAACCCATCCACACATAGTGATGAGCCCTGTATACACTTAATATATGTAAAGAATACCCATAGCATCACTTATATTACTATGATAGTATGTCGTTGATAAACTTTAAATTCTTAAACTTAATTCTCACATATTCATGTATCCAAAATCAGAATAGTAAAATTTAGAATATAACTTTCAAAAAGCATGAAAATAATACATAGCACGCTTCACAATTCAAATTAAACCTAAGCATAAAATTTAGGCATGGCATGGTGTCATGAATACTTAAAACATGCATACATGATAATCAAAATCTAACTCATGATCAAACATGTAGAAAACTAAAGATAAACGTACTAAACTGAAAATAAAAGATGCATGAACATGCTAGAAACTCAAACTAGTAAAGTAGATGTGTAAGAAATTCCATCCACCTTAGTTTCTTGTTTGTAGAAAATCCAGTAGGGGTTCCATTTTTCTATTCACTTGAAGAAAACTAGCAACTTCAAGAATGTAAAAGAAATCTACAATCCTAAATTCTCTCTAAAAATCACTCAAGAACACAAGAGGGGGAGAAGCGATTGCCAAGAAGAGGGCTAAAACAATCAAAGAGAGAAGTATCGACTCTTTGCTTTGGGATGAAGAATAAGTGTGCACAAGAGGGGTTTATATAGATTTTTTAAGACACAAGGGGGTCACAGCTTTGGCAACTTTGATTTGGGTTTCCGCTCATGTGTGACGGCTAGATTTGCACACAAATCACTAGGGGACGGCTAGGGTTTGAAGTTCAAGGATATGATGGTAATCCTCACACTTGGCGTCAAGATAGTGTGTTTTTGGGTTTTGGAAAATTTCTTGTTCTTGTTTCTTTGGTTTCTTCTTGTGTGTGACGAATAGGGGCTAGGGTTCCCTTGTGAGCATGGATTAAACTTTTAGAAACTTCTAATTAGGTTCCTTCACATGTGTTGACACTCATATTCACACATGTAGCAAGTTTTGGGGTGTATGGGCTATGGGTGCACATGATCATTTGTGGGTGGTCATACATTCTTGGGTCCACATAAATTGTATAAAAATTCATATCTCCTTATATAATAAGAATTTAGGACTTGAATCTATATTTTTGTGTTCATAATAGACTAATACATATTTTCAAACCATTTTTTTGACTAAGGTGATCTTCGTTTCATTTACTTTCCAAATTTAGACTTCACTAAAGGTTATTAAACCCAATTCTTGGCCAATTGGGCTGATTTTTTGATATGTTATCTACTTGATTAGTTCATGTCATCTCATAAAATTACTGGTCATTCAGAGGTCCTAAGTGTCACTAAATGAGAATTTTGGACCTGCTAAATTTGCCCTTGAAATGGACCTAATTTCATTTCTTATCCAAATTTCATGAAATTGATATTGAATGTCTCATTTCATTAAGTACAGGATTTTTCAGGGTATTATAAGGAGAATTAGAAAGTTGTTGAGAAGCAAGGTCTCATGTGAGAGAAAATACAAAATGGAAACCTTTACATACATAGTGGTGCGTCCCACAAAAATAAAGAAGGAATGGAAAATAGAAACATTTACATGATATCACATCCAAGACAAAAAGGAAAGATGAAAAATTAGAAAGTCCCAAAACCATGTTGCTCATATATGCACACAAAGAAAAGAAAATAGAAAGTTTCGAATATTAGAAGTTTTCCCATGATCACATAAGAAAACTAAGAATGGAAGTTTCTAATACCAGAAGGTTGCCCATGAGCATACCAAAGAAATCAAGAATGGGAGTTCCCAATATTATAAGGTCCCACAAATAGAAGTCCCTATGTGCACACAGGTACTTGACACCCAAGGAAATAAAAGGGAAAAGTTGCTCAAGCCAAGATTGTGTTCTCACATGAGAAGGAAACTCAATCAAATTCAAACTTTGTGTTCACACTTGATAAGGAAATGCAATCAAGCTCAAACTCTGTGTTCATACATGAGAAGGAAACTCAAACAAAGCTCAAACTTTGTGTTCACACATGAGAAAGAAACTCAATCAACCTCAAACTTTGTGTTCACACATCAGAAGGAAACTCAATCAACCTCAAACTTTGTGTTCACACTAGGAAAAGGAAACCGTAATTGCTCATATGCCCAAATCGTGTGCACCATGAGAAATTGGGAAGATTCACATGCCAAAACGTCCACACATGAAAGATGGAAAGGTTTCTTATGTGAGCACACCCAAAACATTCCCCTATGCCCACTAAAAGTCTATATAAAGGAGCTCTATGCTCTCATTCTCTTCACCTTGAAGCAAGAGCTGATAGGATCGCTTTTGTTTTTTCTAGCCTCTCTCTTGACACCTCTTTTCAATTCTGGAGTGTTCTTGAGCGTGAAGAACTCAGTTCTTGAGTGTTCTTGAGGGTTTGCATGTGTTGAAGTGCTACTGAATTTCTGAATTTTGATTCTATTGAGATGGAAATGATTTCTAAACTTTTACTTTGTTGTTTTAAATTAATTAGATGTACATGAAAGTGTAAGACTCAGATCATCATGCGTATTTTAGTTTCAGTTTAGAATATATGCCATTTTCAATCATCATTAAACCATGCCATGCTTAGATTTATTTTGATATATGATGCATGAATGTAATGTTTTCATGTTTTCATATTGATATAATGCCAAATTTATGTAATTTAGTCAATGATCCATGTATGTTTGATTAAAGAAAGATGAATAAAGATAAGAACCACGTACTTCTTAATAATCCATAAGGATTACTGTGGGTGTTCTTCAGATATGATCAGTTTGTATGGGTAATGTCGCAAAATACTTAAAATATGCGTTAGGCCTTAAGTCCAATAAAGTTTGGCTTAAAGGAATGTGTCTTCACTCAAGGCAGGTAATTTGGTAAGAACATTAACAGTTGAAGCCCCTTTTAGTCTAATTTACAACTGTGAACAAGAAATTGTTTGAAACACATAATGATTGTAAGTGTTTGATTTGGATGTCTTGTTGATTTGGAATAATGATTTAGTTGTTTTAGAACAATCTATTGGGCTTTGTGTTCACCCTTCCTACTTTAAATCTTTCACAGAATTGTTTAATTGAAGATGCATGATCAAGACTTAGAATATCTCTATTTAGTTGTAAGGGTATGCTGCCCAAATTTTGATATTGCGCTATAATAGTTTATTCGAGTTACCTACTCTTTCCTTTATTAAATAAATAAATAATGTTAAAGATTTCTTTTATCTCTAATTGCTTTGTCTTGTTGGATTAATTGTTTAGATCTAAGTGAGTTAAGTACTCTAAATATTCAATGAGCCTTGGGATAAAAGAATTAGAAAGGCAAGTGTGAGTCACATGTAAAAATAACACGACCTGGCTTACTGTGTGGTTCGGTCCATTGAGTCGGGGGTTGCGGTGTTACAAAGGTGGTATCAGAGTGTAGGCATTAGCTGTTAGGCAAAAATTAGAAGTTTACTTTAATACCTAAGGTGATATCAGATTTAGAAAGTATTTGCTCAATCAGGTAAGACCTATACTTTGAATTGGATTTAGATAGGACCTTTTATTTTGAAATTGAAAAACTATTTTGGAAAGTCATTTTCAAAAAGGAAATATATGTTTTAAATTATTTTGTTTGGATGTAAAGATTGCAAGTTGAGCTAAATAGTGGGTAAGTCTTGTCAGGAGTAAAGCTAAACATTGAAATGGAGATGGGCTATTCAATTCTAGAAAGCGCGGTCATTTAAGCAAACTTCAGTTTCACGGCTCGATCTTGAGGTTGTCCCACTAGCTCATACGAGTAATCGAGTTGAAGAACACACTTATTTTCCCAAAAGAAAATTAGGAGATGGTATTTAAGGGCAAAGCAAAGGTACTAGAGTACAAAGGTAGTGCCATGAGTGGTACAAGAATTAGATGAGGGTTTAACCTTTCAACAAAGAATTGAGACCTTAGGTCTTGGGAAAGGACCTTTGATAGAAACTCGGGTGTTACTAAGAGTGACATAGTGGATATAAATGAAAACTTTTAGGACATAGGTTGGAAACTGAAAATGTGTGAAAGCAAAACACTTGATTGGTCAAGACACAAGATCTGGATGATCCTGTATCTTTGGTCAAGTTTGGTGAATGATTGCTAACTTTGGAGGAACTTATTCGCTATGCATGGTTGGTATGGTACAATCATGTATAGTAGAGCTTGGGAATCTTTAGTTGTCAAGACATTTGCAAAATTGTTTGGGTGCGGTGTAACACCCCAACCCCCACATTCCTTGAGTTTGGACATAACCACCATTGTTTTGACGGTGGACTGAACCAATTGGCGGGTCGGGCCGGTGTTACTTTACAAGCGACACACACTTGACTTTCTATTTTTCAATACCACATGCCTTAGAATAAATTCAATAGTGCAATTTCACATTTA
>JAJIYU010005333.1:0-22498 GCA_030144865.1 Tinospora cordifolia
ACAAATGACGTGTCTTTTTTTAAAATTATGTCACATTTATTTATTTAAAAAATATTGACACAACAGCAAAAACAAAAACAAACAAAACTGACGGTGGGTGGATTGTTCACGAAAGGCGACAAAGTGAAAGGGGTGAAAGGGGAGGAAGAAGAGAAGACAATCGGTACATTATTCTCATTTGAAATTTCTTCACGAAGTCATTGTGATAAGTGCTCTTACTGTTGCGGTTAGGGTTCCAAAACTTGTAGAACAAGAAAAAGATGCAGAAAAGATGAAGAAAAGAAGACGAAGGAGCTACTGAGACATGATGTGGTCAAATGGGGTCTCAAATTTACAATAAAACTTTCTTTTTGAAACAATTTAGTACAAAAAAAATAATTGGTTCATATTTTATTTTCAAAATTTCAACGATTAAGATTATTTTGTACAAGCGCAAGGAGAGATTTCTACAAGCGTGTTGACCACGGTTCATCGGAAATTCACAATTAACATTTTTGCAGAGACCAATGGCACTAGTACTGTATAGCTGAAGAAAAAAAAAAAAAAAAGAAGAACAAGAAGAACAAGAAGAAGAAGAAGCTTTGCATTCTGCGATGGAAAGCGAGGGGCGTTCATCATCGGAGAATGTAAGGTATTCCGATCCCATGCCCGTGATTGGCTTATATATTGCAGGAGCTACTCTGGTGTGTTTCCTACTCATGCTTTGTGATATCTTCAATGGAATTCGTCAAAGGAAGCGATGGATACCTTGTCAATTCTTTGTGCTTAATTCATTTACACTCACCCTTCTTTCAATAGCTGCCAAACTACCAGTAGATCTCACGACTTCAATGCCCAGTGCTTACGACCAGCTTTCTAAGCTTTGTGGAACTTCCTTGATTTGCATTTCTATTGGTTTTCTCTACCCTTCCGTTGGAAACGTAAGTGCTTCCGAACTGTTTGTAAATCTGGCCTCCTTGAACATCATGGTTATAACCGTTACCGTTAATATTTCCATTCAAATGACCACTGGCGTAATCTTTTTGTTCAAGGTAGAACATGTCATCACCTTGGTTTCAATGTTGCTACTGCTTGGTTTGACCTGTGCCACAAAGGCTGATGTCTCAGGCTGTGAGCTTGCCTCAGTCCAAGAAACTATAAGACATAAACCCAAAAGTTATATTAAAAAGTTACTTGAAGAATGCTATATATTTGGTTACATCACAAACCCCCAATTTGATACTTGCAGATATAGAAGCAACGCATCTGTTGCTATTCTTTGTACAATCTGTCTTGTGACTTCATCAGCAGCTGCCATTCGAGCATTCCATAGACAAGGACTTGAGTTCTTATTTAATAAGCAAGCCTCTGATTATAAATGGTCTATTTGTGTAGTTCTTATAATACAGTTTCTCACATTAATTGTAGGTGCTTTAGCTGTTGCCTTTAGATGGATTGCTTTGGCTACCCAATTTTTTCCCACACCACAATGGATCACGCGCGTGAATAAAAAGTATAAATTTCAAGATGGCTACCAAGGCTACTTGATCTGTTATAAGAATTGGGAACTCTATTTCCAAGGATTCACAAGTCTGCCGAGACAAATTTTCCAAATCTTTAAAATACTACAAAGTATTCTAGATTCTATGTTCTACCTAATGGAAACATGGGCGTGTTTCATTGACTTCTATGGGAATTTCATGTTTTGTGTGGTAAGAGATTGCCTTGCATTGGCTATGAGAAAAACTGGCTTCTGTTTCAGCTTCCTGGAACAAGATGGTGATGTTGATCAGGAAACAGTAGCTAGTTTGAGGAATGAACTTAAAAATATGACGGCCCACTCATTTCCAAAATTTTACTTTAGTGACTATTTACTATGGAAAAGCAAGAAGGACGCCGAGAGGCTTATTAAGAAACATTCAGCTCATCCTCCTAATTCTGTTGTTCAGTTCTTAGGCAGAGATAATACTAGTTGTCATCAGCCTGTGCTATTAAGGCAAATTGATGAAGGAAGCGATAAGCTTCTTTTACTTGTTTGTTTGGTTAGAATGGTATATGCAATGTTACCATATACTCGAAGCACGTCGTTAGTTTTTGCTTTTGATGAAATCTTTGAAATCATTGTGTTCATCCATTGTAAGACACAACCAGTCATACGTGTTCCCCGTTTGGATTCAAATATTTTGATTAATATTGCAAAAGACATTTGGATTAGTAGGGGAAACAGGTTCCATTGGTTTCACAACTCTTTCATCAAACACTTGAACAATGGAGAAGAAATTGGTGACCGTTCTTCTGCCCCTTTGGGTCATGCACTTAAAATCGTTGAAATGTCTCTTTCATTGCACATGTTTATGCGTCAAGAATTGTCTGACATCATTGAGATCATTAGTGGTAATGATCAAGCAGCTCCAATGGAAGATGTTTATAATCGTATGGAGCAATTGTTTGTTGAGTTATTGCATTGGTACATTGATCAATTTCCTGATGCTGTATTCAACAGCCTTACTGAGCCTTGTATTGGTAATCAATTTGAAGAGAATTCGAAACTTTGTCTGAAATTATTTTCCAAACTTGGTTCACTTGAGGTGGATTGGGGTTGTATTGGGAAAAACATCATGAGCTTTATGACCACTGATCTTCCTTTCGGTGCACCACCAAATCAAGTAGTTCGCCGTGAACATCATCATCATGAGATAAAAGACTTATAAAGGTACAAATTTTTGTTATGGCAACTAGTTTTTTTTTTTTTTTTAATGATTATGATACTAATTTCTTTAATTTTTGTACAATACCTGCTCCCATATGGTGCATGTGTATTTTTTGTGTAAGCCTGAATACTTGTACATCATTTATTGAGATTAATACAATTTTTTTTATTTTTTATTACTTGATGCTTGCTCTTGTGTGTATTATCATTGCTCTTCACTTCCACATTTTTCTATCAATTGCCTATTTATTTTTACTATGAAAGATTTGTTGGTGTGAATAAGTAAGAAGAACATAGAAATATTGATTGGAGAACACCAAAGAGAATTGATGCTTTAGCTTAACAAAATCTATCACAGATTCTTCTTCTACTACTACTACTGCTACTGTTATTTCATTTTATTATTATTATTTTTTGTAAGGAAAACATTTGATTGTATTTCCTTATTGGCACTTCCTTCTTCTCTTAAGGAATACGATCAGAAATTGGAGCAAGTTATAAATTTCAAAATAATGTATTTACGTAAAAAACTATAGTATTTACTGCTTGACTCTCTGTTTCAAACTTGAACAATTGCATTTCCATTGTCTTCTGCATCACAAGCAACATCAACAGGGACACCATCTTGCTGTAGCGTATTACTCCAATGAGTTGCCATCAATCTAATAACATTCTCACTAGGAGGCAATGCCCATGGAATCTGGGTCTCCATTAAGTTAAGTCTGCAGAGGAATTTTAAGGACAATTCTATTCTTCCTTCATACTTTTCAAAAATGTACTTGAATATGGCACTTGGTAGTTCATTAAGAAATGAATGTAATATGTCAACAACTAGCTGTTTCATCTGAACATACACATCTTACATTGATTCAATTGCTTCATCTTCAACAATTTGAAATATGGCTTCCACTTCATGTAAAAGAAAGTTGTGCAATGTTGGTCCTGTATTTCTTTCTAGTACATCATCACCTAACTCAGAATTGATGATTTCTATTAAGGGTTTCAAGAACTGCTTTTGAAACCAGTTATTACTGATTGCTCTACTCATCCAGATGTCTTTTGCAGCATTCCTTTTGAAAACATCAACAGCATTTGTGTCTCTTTTAACTTCCTCAATGAACATAATGATATCAAATACTTCTTCAAGTGCTTTAACCAAAGGTTCACTGAAGCTGAAATGTGTTAAAGCTTCAATTATTCTCACAAAAAGCTCTAGAACAAGGCAATTGTTCTATCATCATCAGGAGGTAACTGTTGATGACCAGATGGTGGACTTTTAGATAGAAGTTCAATGAGATGAACTGTAGGAATTTTTCTTTTTCTCTCCATTAAAATTTCCATGTTCTTCTTACTTCTCTGCTCTAACCAGCATTTCCTATATATTGAAATATGAGAAGCAACTGAATCTTGTTCATCGGGTGACTTCATTGTGCTACTACCTTCCCTGTTCTCTCGTTTGAGGAGGCTGCAGTAATTTCCAACAAAAGCAGCATCTTTACTAACTCTTAAAACTGCAACTACAACTGCAATTTCCATCAAATAAAACCCTTTTTCTATTAAATATGTCAAAGTGTGCACAAGTTCTTGTACAACTTGAAAGATTTCTGTAATATGCAACCTTGAGAATATAGATGGCATAGAGTAGATTATCCACCTTGTTGAAATTGACTCCAACAGCGTCCAGAATTGAATATCTATAGCACTTGAAAAAGAAAGTAACATTGATAGATTAGTGTTACTAGCCAAAGCCAGCCATCTGAACCCAGTTGCCAAACTACCAACAACCAAGGTAAGAATCTGTGCCACGACCACGATCAGGATTGACCACTTGTAATCGGACACCTCATTAGCTGATAACCTTGATATTTTCAAGCTAAAGGGCTTGAAACGCTGCTTCTAACACAATTGCAAGACAAACCATGCACATGCCCATCATTGCATAATATGTGAAGTTATAAAAATCTAATTCAGAATTTGAAATGTAATTAGACATGTAAAATCTCTTAAGCCCATCAACCATACTATTAGACTTATTTTCTTCTTCAAGTAACTTCATATGTTCTCCGGTGATCATTTTAGATCTCCCATCATTGCCAGTGGTACTGAACCAAAGCATGAATTGCAACAAAGACATTAAAATCAGGGTCATGATATGCTCAACCCAGAATGATGAGATCACGCCAGTAGCCATTTGTGTGCTTATATTGACAACAATAGTTAAGATCATGATAGCAAGGGAAGCAATGTTTGAGAAATGCTCGGAATTGCTCATATTTCCAATAGAAGGCATCATGAAAATAAGAGAAATACATACCAATTGAGTGCCACAGAGCTTAGAGAGCTGATCTAAAACACTGGGCATGAAAGTGGTGAGATCATTTGGGAGTTTTGTGGCTATGCCAAGAAGGGTGAGTGTAAAGGAATTGATTTTGAAGAATCGACATGGTATCCATGACTTTCGATGAAAAATTGCATAGAGAACATCAGAAATTATAAGTAGAAGACACACCAAGGTTGCTCCTACAATGTATAACCCAATTAATGGCACTGGAGAGGAGTAATTCTCATTGTTTAATGTGGAGTTGGCACAACCACTGCTTCCCATATGGCTTCTCTTTCTTGTTCTCTTCTTCTTCGTCAAAAAAAATTAACTCAGTGATGGGAGATTGCGGGGATATTAGATTTTTCTACAGTCATTGTAGGTATCCAATGTGAAATCCCAAGTCTCCATTCGAAGCGGTGAAGAGTCAAAAACCACGGCTGAGACGTCCACCATTTTTTCCAAGTCGCACAACGGCACGAGTAATGTGAGGTTCGGAAATTGAGGAGGCCACGTAAATTACGAAATAACCACGGATGAGTTTCGCGTGAATTTCTTTCGCTTTGGTAATTTTTAATGAATGCCGTATTGTAAGTATTTCCTTCACCTTTCATGAGACAAACTCGTCAACTAAACTCAACTCTACAAGTCCTTTTACAACTATATTTTGGTTCAAGTCACTGATATAACGAAGGATCCAAAGGTATTTGTCCAAGTTTGAAGAAGAAAAGAAACAAAAATTTAATTTATCTGATTTCTGGTTAAACATCAGCCTTATGACAGAGGCACTTTTTTGGGTTCTTATACCCCATTGCATTGATTTTTGTAAACAGGAGCCCCACTGTACCACCCATCCAGATATGGGGGTTCCCTTGTTCCATGAGGATGCTGCTACCCAGGAGGCTGCTTTATTCTTTATGATATCCCTTATCTTTTCCACATCCGTTGTCTGATCTCTGAATAACCTATTGTTACGTTCCAACCATATTTTCCATATCGATGTATAGAAAGCTATCAAGCCTGTTCCTTTGACGTCGTTGGTGGCTGATGGCACATGCTTCCATATTAGAACCTCTTCCAAGTTTGTTGGTTGTAGATACTTTCCTCCCGAGAATGCCAGCCGCCTGCCCCAAATCTCTTTTGCTATCTTGCGTTCTACCAAGATATGCAGAATAGTTTCCTCACTTGCCTGACAGAGTGGACAGCATTGTGGGGATAGAGCCCAATTTGGTGCCTTCTTTTGCATAACTTCTTGTGTCTTTGTCCAAGAATATAAAATATTAGTGCTACTTTAGTTAATTAGTGGGTTCCCAGTTTACTTAATCTTAAAGTAAGATATTCAAACATGAGAGCAATTGGCTTGGTGGTGTGCCTGTAGTTCTAAGTTTTCCACATGTTATTTTTGAAAACGGGCACGTATTTACAAAATCTAAGTTTGGTATATTTAATATTTTATTGGAGTAGAAAAATTAGTCACAATTCAAAACGCGTCTACCATTGGTTATTGGATGGGAAGACTAGCTAGTCTTTCCTTTTTGGTTTTTTCAAGGTGACTTCCTAGTCAATGCTTCTAAAATATTATTTTCCTCCAGACCAATTATACCATAGATACGAACATTTTTTTTTCCTGTTTGTATCTATAGAAGAAGAAATAGAAAAAGCAGGCAATCTCTGATGGAACGTGCAGCGTTAGACAATGCCAAGTATTCTGATCCAATGCCGGTAATTGGGTTATACATATCAGGAGCAACTCTGGTATGTTTTCTACTCATGCTTTGTGATATCTTCAATGGGATTCGTCAGAGTAAGCCATGGATCCCTTGCCGATTCTTCACACTTAATTCATTTACCCTCACTCTTCTATCAATAGCTGCCAAAATCCCAGTAGATCTCACTACTTCATTGCCCAGTGCTTATGACCAGCTATCTAAGCTTTGTGGAACTTGCTTCATCTGCATTTCTGTTGGTTTCTTCCACCCTTCTATTGGAAATGTAAGTGCGTCTGAATTTTCTGCAAATAAGGCCTCATTGACCATCATGGTTGTAACTGTTATTATTAACATCTCCATTCAAATGGACACTGGTGTAATCTTTTTGTTCAAGGTGGAACATGTCATCACCTTGGTTTCAATGTTGCTACTGCTCGGTCTGACATGTGCCGCAGATACTAAAGGATCAAGCTTCGAGATTGGCACAATGCAACAAACTATTAGAGATAAACGCGAAAATTACACTAAAGCCTCACTGAAAAATTGTTACATATTTGGTTACATGGTAAACCCCCAATTATGTACTTACAAATCTATAAGCAACGCATCCATTGGTATGCTTTGCATATTCTGTCTTGTGGCTTTATCAGAAGCTGCTATTCAAGCATTCCATCTTGAAGGACTCGAATTCTTAATTAGGAAAGAAGTTTCTGATTATAAATGGTCAATCTGGGCAGTTCTTGCAATACAGATTCTCACAATAATAGTGGGCGCTTTAGCCATTGCTTGTAGGTGGATTGCTTTGGCTAGGCAGGTTATACACACAGCGCAGCGGACCTTGCATTATTTCAGAAGATTTAAATTTAGAAATGTTTGCCAATTAACCATGCTTGGTGACAAAAATTGGGAACTCTACTTCCAATTCTTGGGTTTCCCAAGAGGAATTTTCCAAATCTTTCAATTACTAGAAAGCATTTCTTTTTATGTTTTATTCGTGATAAGAATATGGGCGACCTTCATTGACTTCTTCGGTAATTTTGTAGTTACAGTGGCAATAGATTGCCTAGCATGGGCAATGAGAAAAACTGGCTTCTGTTTCGGCTTACAGAAATGCAATGATGTTGTTAATCAAGAAATAGTAGCAAGTCTGAGGAAGGAACTTGAAAGCATGTCAGTGAAACCACTCGCAGAAAGACATTTTACTGACAATTTTTTATGGAAATGCAAGACGGACATAGAGAGGTTTATTGAGAAACATTCAGCACAACCTACAACTTTTCTTGTTCAATTCTTAGGCAGAAGTACTAATGTTCAACATCCTGTGCTATTGCAGCAAATTAATGAAGGAAGTAATAAGCTTCTTCTATTTGTCTGTCTAGCTAGAATCGCAGAAACAATAGTACCATCTGCTCGAAGTGGGTCTATGGTTTCTGCCTTCGATGAAATCTTTGAAATCATTGTTTTCATCCATCGTAAGACACAACTAACCAAGCATGTTCCCAGTTTTGATTCGAATATTTGGATTAATGTTGCAAAAGATATTTGGATAAGAAGGGGCAGCAGCAGCCATTGGTTTCACAACTCTTTCATCAAACACTTAATTAATGGAGGAGATACGGGCGATCCTTCTTCCTCTTCTTTGGGTCAGGCACTTGAAATTCTTGATACATATTCTCCATTACGCTGGTTTGGGCTTCAAGAACTGTTCGACGTCAAGGGGATCATTTACGGTAATGATCCAGCAACTTCTTTGGAAGAAGATGTTTATAGTCGTATGGAGCGATTGTTCGTTGAGTTATTGAATTGGTACATCGATCAATTTCCCGATGCTGTGATCAACAGCCTTCTGGAGCCATGTACTGCTGATCAATTTGAAGAAAGTGCAAAACTGTGTTTGAAATATGTTTCCACGCTTGGTCGACTTGAGGTTAATTGGGGTTGTATTGGAACAAGAATTGGGAGCTTTATGACCACAGACGATTACCCTTCTGATGCACCAAATCACGAAGCCCACCATGGATTGGGTGGAAACGTCGTTTCTGATGATACTAGTAGCATTCCCACAGCTCAGGAGCATCATCATGACATAGCAGAACTAGTATAGTTGTACAAATGTTTGTTATTGTAATTAAATTTGTTTTTCTTTTTCCTTTTTCATTACTAAAAATGCTGGCTTCTTCACTTTAACGACTACAATACTAATTTATATAATTTTTCTATGTCTCCTATGTTGGTTTCTGCAGTTGATTGAAATCTTTGGAACTTAGAGAAGCTAAGAAATATTTTGATTATATATTACATTTTTGTTAGTATATTAGTAGATTTCATGGAATTATGCATAAATACCTAAGTCATGGGAATTTAATAGTGTACAAAATGAGTTTTCTATTTGTATTTATATATGTGTGCATTAAATTAACCAAAAAAGAAAAAAAGAAAAACTTTTGCAGCTAAGAGCAGATATGTGTTTTTTCTTTTTTACAAGGAGCAAATTAAACCACAAACCCAAATCTTTATATATATATATAGAATTTTGAACTCTAACTTGAACTTTATTCAGGAATGTTTGGTGTGAGATAATGTTAAGGGAATGAAAATTTTGAAGATTCACCATGCTTGTTCAAAATTTTCATATATGTGGGAAACTAATTCTCAAAAAAGTAGGATTTTCAACCAATACGTAATTCTCATGAAGGTAAATGATATTACTTTCCCGAGAAAGTGATTACTATAGAAAAGTTTTTATTTTTATTTTAAAAGATAAAAATTAACTTGTATTGTTATTGATGAAGATTGAATTGTCCAAAGTTAGACATCACCAGTTGAATAATGACATTTTTTTTTTTTTTTTGTTTTGGTTTTTTGAGCACGTCATTGAAATATTTGTAGCTAGGCCAACCCAAGTCGTGTAGAAGTGGTAAAAGCATTTCCCTCGTCTTTCATGAGACTCAATAAATCTATACTGTGATCTATAGCATGATATTTTGGTTCAAAAGTCTCAACATTTTTACCCGCTGAGGCAGCATTTGGAAAACTTCGGCACCAGTGAGACACACGCATCCAGAGAACTACTTGACGTCCTCGAGATCATTGGCCAGCCATTACTTGACATCGTTAATGGTGTTGATGATCCAGATGCCATGGAAGAACAAGTTTATAATTGAATGGACCAATTGTTTGCTGAGCTGTTACATTGATAACGAGTTTGAAGAAAAATTGAAAAACTTCTTGAGTCTTTTCTGAAACTTCATGAGACTTAGACCACTGATCATCCTTTTGGTGCACCACCAGTTACAAATATCGCTTCTCATGTTACTAATGAAGCAGCTTTGTCATTAGCGGCCTGACAGCTCAAGAGGATGATGAGATAAACAGAAATTGCAGAAAACGCATGGTACAAAAATTTGTTGTTATTTTAAGTAAGTTGCATTTTTTTTCTTTTTTTCTTTTTTTTTTAATATTTTCTGTTACAAATAAGGAATTCAAGGAAATTACCCCATATTGAAAGAATTCGAGGAAGTTACCATAGAAGATCAGTCATAAAGAATCAATACGCAAAAGTAAAGCACTATTGCAGGCTGTCTTTGTGAATCTTAGAATCTGAGAGAACATGGTGAAGAGCTTATAGATGGGGGGCAGAAAATCTTACTCGTTGCCAAAATCTGAAGATGATATTACCATTTAAATGAAGGCAGCACAAATGATGGTTGAGCATCATATTTGCCAGCAAGTGCTTGGACTGAAGACAAATCAGCAATGTTCTCGTAGCTAGCTAGTCCAAGTTCAGCAGCATGGATGCCACCAGTGATAAATATTGACTGGATTCCAGCACTATTTGCTCCTTTGATATCATGATGAAGAGAATCACCTACAGCAATACAATCTGAAGCATCTACACCTGCCATGTCCATTGCTGATTTGTAGATTACCTAGATAAAAACAAAAGAACTTATTATGTGTCAACAAGAATTATGGATCTATCACCGTATCGGAAAAAAATAAATGGTTCTCAGATGTTATTGATTATGGTCATTTGTGCAGTTGTTATGGATTCTGTATATAATTTAAAACACGAATAAAGTTTGTTTCATTTGAAAAAAAAAAAAAGGAAAAAAAGAATAAAGAATACTGTGATTCATAAATTAACACAAGCAGGGCTATCTGAATCAACGAAATCCTGCTAAACACACATGGAGTTGATTATATGAACCTGCTTCCTTTGGTCCATCAAATGCTCAATCTTACTTTCTCTGACAAGTGGTTAAACAGTTTAGTTTATTTGTCATATTGATCGTTCCTAACAGCAAGATATAAGGGTCTTCATTATACTTAGGTTTATCAGGCATACCTATTGCAACCATGAATCTTGAGCAGATTTAATAATTCTAATGCTTGGTATCTCCAGTTACAAAAGTGAAGATTAAAAAATAAACATGTACAACTAAAGCCACACAACCTACTAACCCATGTCTCTGGATTATCTTTGAATATGCCTTTTCCATCATGTAAACTATTCACAATCAAATGGGAAAACAGAAGGAAAGGTACATGGTTTGAAGGAATGTGATACCTTATCCGGTTTGCCCATCCATTTTACTTCACCTCCTAGCTTTTCGTATTTGGCTGCCAATGTACCTGATAAAGCATTCAGATAATCATATAAAAGACAAACATTAGCAGTAGAAGGATATGGGTTAGGAGAGTGGCTGCTGGCTGGAGTGTGGTTTTGGAATTTTTGTGATTATTCTGTAAAGGACTCCTTGTCTTCTCTGTTATCACTTTTTAGCACCTTGTAGCCAGCCTTTTACTGACATGATATGTTATTTTCTTACTAGTAAATAAAAATATAAAAAATAAAAAATAAAAAAAAAACAATGAGAGGAGCTTATTCAGTTCCACCCATATCCTGAAAAGTAAGATATACGAAGTAGATGATATTACAGTTCAGTTTCTATGCATTTATCATTGAATTACAAGTATAATGTGCACTAACCTTTGCTTCAAAAGCATCTCTATTTTTTATTTTTTTATTTTTTTAAAAGATCCAAAGCTATCTAGGATTTGTCCAGCTAATCCTTGAGGGCCATGTTTACTCAAGCAGGAGACATCCCTGGTGGCAATCCAAATCTCACTAGGCCTTCTCCCTAGGGTGGGTAATGAGATTGAACCTAGGACTTCCAATGGTAGAACTCCTAGTTTCCACATAACATCATTTATATGGTTCATCATGCACTTTCAATGATGATTTGGAGGTCCAATTTTTGTAGTAGAAGGACCAACAAACTCTTGGGTTCAAATTTACCCATCATTCACAAAAGAAAGAAGTCTCATGTTTACACTTATTGGCTATGTTTAATTTCATGAGAATGGATATTAATAAGATTAAGGTTATGCATACCCAAACTAGTAGGCTCTTCATCACAAGTCTCTCTAGTAGGAAACACCAGTCAGTGAAGGACTAGAAAGGAAAGAACAAAATTGCATATTTCTTCAGCTAAAATGAACCAATTTAGTTCAACCAAACAACATTAGCACAATAACCGTGCCTGCCGTTCCCTTAGCAAACAATATAGTACAACTTTACCACAAGAAAAGCAAGAGCATATGCAAGAAAGATTCCTACCAGGCATAACAAGCAAATCTCTTGCTTCAACAGTCACAAAATCAGGGTTTGCAACCACCATAGGGATTCTCTTCAAGGCACAATGCTCCAGTATTTTCTCAAGGTCCTCAAGTTTCATAGGAAGTGTAGAACCAGAAGAAAGGGCTATAGCTTCAGTTCCATGCACCAAAACAAAATCAGCATCGTCAACATTTTCCACAACCTGTAAGCCAAGACCCTAAAACGAAAAATTTTCATGCTGTTCAGATTTAACTCAATTAAGAACACTTCAAAATTCATACCAATATTTCCAAGATTTACAATATGCTTACTTACTACATTTCCAATTTAGGGATCTACAAACTCAAAATAAAAGATCTAAAACAGTTTGTGCAGACCAATACAGCACATCCATTAATCCCATTAGAAAGCCCTAAATATATTAAAAATCGACATGGAATAGCAAAAGATGAATTGTTCGATTGGACTACTAGTTGAAATGGTATTCATTGTTAATTATTTTATAACAGCACAGCATAAGTATTTTGATCAACATAGAAAGTAAAACTTAAAAAGTGGTTAATCTAACAAAACAACTCACATGGAAGGGAGGAGAGTTTGGATGTCGTTTAGTGAAGAGATTAAGAGAATACTCTGGAGCATTAGTCCCAGAAGCCAAAAAATGGGGATGGCTTAACAAGCATGCCAATAACATAATTCACTCAATTTTTCCTTTTTCTTTTTCAACTAACGGAATCAGTTTATCAGTTTCTATTAATTAGAAAATAAAAGATGAGTAGAAACTAGAAAATAGAAACATGCCCTTTTCACCACATTTAAATGTAAGTGAGAGCTTGATAACATTTAAGGTCTCAATATACAAGTTATACATTTTAGGTGATGAGATTTTCATCATGGCATTAGAAACTGTGATTGTTTTAGAGGTCTTGAATTTAAGTCTCGTTTTTGGGAATTTCATATCGAAAATTTCCATATTTGGTATTTTTATGTTCCTCTATCTTATCTCATGTCATCAGGTATCTATTAGTTACAGTTTTGGGATCAATTAGTATTAAACAATATGAAACATGAAAAATGGAGGACTATAATAATGGTAAGGTGATGAAATAGTTGCATGTCTCTAGCCCTACCATATCAAGAGAACAACCAAACCAATGGACACCAAGAACATTTACCAAGTGCCATTAACAACCATGAAAGTTGAAGCAAATTTCACTACTAAGAAAAATGGGGATAAAAAAAAGGGATCAAGCATCCATTTCACTTTATAGAAAATTGTCACATAACCACCACCCCTCTCTCCCATCATGATTTGATTCTATATAAGACATAGGGGTCACTTTACGATTTTTAAAGTTGCACAAGATTATCAACTTTTGCAGAGTATCATGCTAGATGGTGTTTCAAAAAACATAAGGATGTAGTAGAGAGAAAGAAGTCAGGTGGAAGAGAAAAATGGCATGTCATCATGCTTAGTTTGCAAGCTTTCTAATAAGACCACTATAGTTATTTTGGCAGGAGTTGGTTCCAACGTAAAAGATGAAGTGTGGTTAAGAAAAGAACCATTTCTTGGTGCCTCATATGATACTATGAATCTAAGATCAACAAATGATACAAAAATAAAAAAAATAAAAAATAAACCAAGAAGACTTCTCTTATGGGGATGAATTTTGAGCTAATTTTAACATCTTCAGGGTAATGAACTTGATCAAATATAAGACACAAAGCTGCATGCCAATGAAATTCAGTATAAAAATAAAAATAAAAATAAATTGGGAAATAGTTGAAGACAATACAGGGACAGCTCTGACATGAATATACATATTAGAACAAGTTGTACAAATGGCTCAACAATTTATAAAGAGAACAAAATACCAATAAAGACATACTTCCTCATTCCTTAGCGCTTCAAATCAAGGTTATTTGAAGTGCAAGGCACGCTCAGGCAATGAACGGACCTCAAGCCTCTGGTGCAAGGCGCAATGCGACGCATACATCTAAGTAAAGTGAGGTGCAAAATTCTTTAAAAACTTAATCATACGTACATACATACATACATACATACATACATATTGATAAAAGACTTCAAAATAGACAGAAATCAATAAAAAGTTTCTATTTCATAGTTGCTAGTTCATAGTAGTTTCTATATTATATAGATATATATATATATTTCATAGTTGCTTGTTCATAGTATTTTCTATATTGCTTTTGTTTAAAATTTAATCTTAGAAAATTTTAAAAAAAACAAAAAACACTAAGGCAAGGAAGAATAAAATCGAAACATAAGTTTCTTTTAAGTAAGTAAGTAAGTAAGTATGTAAGTATGTATGTATGTATGTATGTATGTATTCAAAGAAGAGAGAAAATATATAAAATACAATACTTTTTTCTTTTTCTTTTTTTTTTAATTAATAATGAAGAGTTAGAAAGTGAGGCATGTTGAGGCACACACTTGAGGAGCATTACGTGCACTCCTAAGTTAAAACACCTTGCTTGTCAAGTATAGAGGAGCAATAAGTCTGCCTCACCTCAAGGCACACATCTTGATAACACTACTTCGAATCAAGACTACAGCTCTAAATCGTTGAAGAACACCAAAAACAAAAGTAGCATGATCTAAATATGTGTGCCAAGGAGTTGAGACAAAATAAAGATAAAGGGAAACTAGAACAATTTTATTACAAAGTTACAACCTATGGAGAGCACCATGAATAAACATAAAAAATGCTACTTAACAAAAAGGAAAAGGGAGAGATACGAATCATCTACCTATTAATTGCATCTCAATAAGATCAACGAAGTTTTCCTTCCCCTTTTCATAATACCCTTGAAATAAATAATAGACAAGGGATCACTTCTTGTAAATTTTTAATGAACATTCCAACAATGCCATAGTCACGACTCAAGTTTCTAAGTAAAATGGCATCCAATATCCAAACAAAAACATTCTTAAAAAGTGTAACAACAGCATTAAATGGGAGTTTTAACCAAAAAAATTACTGCATAGAGTAAAAAAATACATTTCTTGTATTATCCACGAGATCCATGCAAGAATTTATGTAGACAATAGAAACATAGTGACATGAAAGATCCATTAGTTTCCATGTAAAAATGCAAAATCCCCCGAAATGTACCCAGATGAACCTATCATCAATGACACCCATCCAAGAAAAGCGAAACAACTATTAAAAGAACTCTACAATTAAATGGAAACGACACTTATCACTCAATTGATATTCGTCCAACTAAGTGGAAAATAGAAGTACAGCAATTCCAAAACCAAAAGATAAGTCGCCATACCTCAAGAGATATTGCACCTCTGTCACTCCAAGTAATGTGAATACAAGACCTCCCCAGTGCGTTAAACCATTCGTCATCCCTCCTTTTAATGACAAAAGGATATGGGTAAATTTCATGATTGATCCCCTAGAAAAATTAACATGCCATAATAATCTTTTTTGTGGCCAAGATTGCAAAAAGCTGCGAACCAGTTTATTAAGAACATGACAAATATAAATAATCTACATTTGTACAAGCCAAACAATATATGCAAATCCCTACAACAATCTCCAAGCATATTTACAATCCATGACATCAAATGAACAAAAACGTTATGTTCAAAGTTTATAATAAACCCGAATTAGAAAACTTGCTAGTCAACTTGCTCAAAAATCCATACTAAATTGAAATAAAACACTATGTTAACATTTTATGGGCATCGTTGCCTTAAAAATTGAATAAAATAGGTGCCTCGATGTCCCACAAATGTAAGCATCAAGGTCACATTTTAACTTAGAACTCATAATATAGAGGCCTATACCTTGGGGCACAATAAGACTTACACATTAGTCCTATATTAGAATGCAATTTGTGAAGAATGTGGCTAATTAGAGCCTACACAAATGTGCTACTGCTACCTTGTCAACCTTTTTGTATTTCCCAAAATGCTTCCAAACCACAAACGCTCACATCCTTCTTCCTTCTCTTTTTCATTTTTTATTTTATATTAAAGAAAACACTAGGTTTGCAAGTCATTAAGCCAATACTCTTTTAATTTAAATAAAAAATAAGAAGAAGAAAGAGAGGGTTTAAGTGTCAAGAGCAGTCAGGGAATACACAAAAAAATGTTGACTGGTATACTGGTAGCTCATTAGTGCGATCTAAACAGCCACATTCTTTTGTGAATGGTTTTATGTATAAATTAATGATTATTAGTTAAATATAGTGTAACCAATTGTTTGGAATTTAAATGAATTGATTCTCTTTCATTTGAGATGAGTCAAAGCTTGCTTATGTGGGGCATGACCTAAATTATTGAACTCTCAAATCAGAATTTTAAGTTCTTACTATCATTTAGTTCATCTGCTATTTTAGAGAAGTTTGTATTTAAAATTTATACTTCCAGATGTGTTCCAAAATGTTTTTGCTTTTATTATTAGAAAGTGTTTAAAAGTGTCTAAATAGACACGAGGAAGTTGCTAAATGCGATAAATAGCTTAAGAAACTTATTTTAATTATTTTAGCAGGTCTTATGAAGTTAAGTTGTTTTACTGAAATTATACATATAAATAGCTTTAATTATGATTTCCAATATTAATTATCTTTTTTGAAAGTAAAGTTAGCTCCTTCTAGTCCATTGCGTTTTTTTTTTTTAGCTTTCTTTTAAATCCATGTATTTATATACGCTTATGTTATGTTAAACAACATAAACAAACCAATGCACATACCTTTTCATTTCTTCCACAACAACCAAACAAAAAATAAATAAATAAATAAAAATTGAAGTAATATCAAAGCCTCATTAGGGAGCTTATCAGCTTTCCACTTCCATTTTGACTAAAATTACTAGTCTTGTGCAACCTATGATTAATTGGAAGAAAAGTTTAAGGAATTTGAAGGCTGGAGAGATTGTATCTCCACCATGGACTAGCATCATAAGAAAAAGAAAAGAAGGGAAAACATTGGAAGTCAATCAAACTTAGTGCAGTTTGCAAAAATTAAACATCCTTACTGACCCTTCTCATCTTTTTGCTCCATCGTTAGGTCATCACCAAACACATCTATAACCCACATAGATCTTCTGAAACCTTGCCAAATCTTCACCATAACTCCACATCCATAAATGACTCTAATTTAATTCCTACTAAGAGAAACCACTTGAGTTCTCCAAATACATATGAAAATTGTTTCATACATTTGCCTATGTATCAAATAAGAAAAGATAAGGTTGTTATCCCGCGAGACACTTACCTTTTCAAAAGGAACATTTGAACTGAACCTTAAATACCCAAATTCGTCAATTATACGTAAGGAAAGAGTTTTAAGACATGAGGACAAATAAAAGGTAATTAGATAAATTGGATTTCACAATAAAATGGTTCTGTATTGTAGTAAAAAATTTGGCTGAGATACAGGACACGGTTGACAAATCAAAAGGCACATGCAATGTCCAGAACAGTAAGTAATGTGTATTTATGCCTCAAATAGAGAAATTGTAATAAAAGGAATATATACCTCTGGAGATATTGGTGTGTCAGTTCTCCACTAGTAATAGCACCTAGGAATAGGGATGAATCAAATCCAATGTTCTTTATCTTCTCAATAGTTGTTGATGCACGTCTTGAAGAATTGCTTATAATGACCATCTTAGCACCACTACTAGCTAGTTTTTCTACTATGACAAATAACAGAGATTAAATAGTAAGCAACACCATATTACTTGAATAAAAAAAATAAAAACTGAAGACCAAATAGAAAAACTCAAAAACTGAAACGTACATGTTGAAACAGCACCAGGATAAGGTTGTTTCCCATCATGAAGAACTCCAAACTGATCAAGGAACCATGCCTACAATGATACGACAAGACTAATGTAAATAAATAGCTCTAGTCATATAGTTCAGATAATGGTGTCTATGAATGTAACTAACTCATTTATTATATAATACAATTCAATTAATCCTGATTAGAAAAAAAAGGCTCTAGTCAATATTAACTCTCGTTTTTGTTCTTTTTTTTTTTTAAGAAATAAAGATTAATATCATCTGTTAGACTAAGATCATGACCAACTACCTTAGGCCAAAACAAGGATATTAGTTAAAACATAGAATGGTATATTACAATTGCCAATATTTGAAATAAATCCCAAATTCCTAACTAAACCAACAAGTTTTTCCTACCGCAAGGATTAAGCTACATGAATTTGCTTTCTTCACTTTTTTCATCAAGGTCCAAGTATAAAGTTAAACTACGATCACATCCTTTTAGTTACACTTCTTCATTTATCATTGCTTTTTTAAGTGTAAATATCCCTAAAAAGGGTATCTAAGGGTCCTTTGGCAGGAAAAATATGAGGATTTTCTTGAGAAAATTGGTGTGTTCCTTGAGAAATCACATTTGCCATTGTTTGGTTCGGAAAATCACATTTTTTTCTTACCTCACAAAGAGAGAGAGAGAGAGAGAGAGAGAGAGAGAGAGAGAGACTTTTCTCAACCTTATATAATCTCACCACAATATTTTCAAGAAGAGGGTAGTAAGGAAAAAACTTTTTCACAAGAAAATTTTCTTCATAGCTAAATTTCCGTAGGTTATAGCTGATTGAATAAACCAAAAAAAAAAAAATTGATTATTTCTGCTCATTTCTTATATGTGTTCTACTCCTGCATGATTTTCTAATTCAGTTTCTTTTGGGTGGAAATTGGCATTAGATATTAACATGTGAGTCTAGAGAGGTAGATTTTGAGCCCATCTCTATAGTTTTCACTAATGATCGTTAAATTTAACAAATGTGACTAATGTTAAAGCCAAAACATATACCCATTCCCTTTTAGGTCAAAGTTATCAATCAATAAATTACCTCGCACTAATCAAATCCTCAATTAGCTCCTCCACGGACAGTTACCATTTACCCAAGTGACGCATCTAAATATCAGTATCTGTGGCCTTCACAAGCAAACAATCACATCCCTATTCCTACCCTCTCCCCCCACCACCACACACTTCAGAACACACAGTATGCACTCCAACAGATAAACATACAAGTTCAAGACCACTAATTAAGAATATTACGGTGAACTATGGCTTAGCATTTTATTCAAATTTTGTATTGCTTCACATAAACAAGGATATCACTTCCACAGGATTACTCTGGTAAGTAAACTTGTTTCAGAACCCTATTTTGAAAACCCATCCTCATTATCTATGATTAATCCAATCATAACTGTACCACTAACCTTGAATTGACGAGTTTCTGCCAGGTCTCGAATCCCATTCAAGCACTGAAAAAACTGAACATCATTCGATGAAATAGAGCACTTGGGTGCCATCATCTTTCTGCAGAACAGCTCAATTTGATTTCCTGCATAAAGGTCGCCAAATAAATCAATTAATGCAAGACTTTCGAAATTATAAAAAAAAAAAAAACAAACTGATATTGTTTTTTGAGAGAAGCAAAAGATTCCCGACTAACGGTTTAGATCTTCTAAACCAACTGATTTTTTGCAATTTTTCACATTATTTTGGTTTTCTTTAAAATATGTAGAGAAAAACGTTCAGTAGCTCTAACACTCTTACCCAAAAAGCGGCTACTCCACTGGAAGTTCTTCCCTCAGAAAGGTTCTCATTGTTAACAGAGAAGAGATGGATAGATGTAGGAAATGTTTGACAATTGATAGCCAACAAATCTTTTTGAGAAAATAATTTTTTAAAAATTATCAAAAAAATTTGTAATTGTTTGGTTGGACAAAAAAAGTTCCCTAAATAGTTATTCTTCAACTTTGGTTCACAAGAACATTTTTTTTTCCCACAAGTTAAGTAAATTTTGATTAAAAAATACTTATGGAGATCTTAAAAAATAATTTTTCAAAACTTTTCCCTAACTAAAGATAAGAATAAATTTTTGTAATGTTTACACCAGCCAAGCACATTTCATTTTCTAACTTTTCTTTTGTAAATTTTAAGGTGAAAACAAAACAATCTAAAAATAAAAAACATAAAAAAAAAAATTCACATTTTTTTTAAATCAAGACATAAAAACATATTTAGTTCTGCAAGGCTCAACTAAAGGGATTATCGAAAGAATAAGATATATGCTTATGCCATACACATTCCTATTAAATACATCGTGTTCAAATGATGCCAAATGTGTTTGGTTGATGGTTCCTCTATATACACTTTTTTCTCTTTCTTTTTTTTTTGGAGCAACCTCTTGGTAACTTAAAATTTTAGGGTTTTTTTTTTGGTTATATCATTTCTTCACTATACTTTTTTTTTTGACTAATTAAAAAAGAGGAGTGCTAAAAATTCCTTAGCAAAACACGACATCACCACAATAAGTCTGATTTTACAAATAATTTCCAGCGGTAAAAACATTTCTGACTAAAACAAATAAATGTAATAAAAATTTGTAATATATAATCCTAGTAAAAACCTAGAGAGCATTTCCATGTACGTCTAACAAAAAAAAAACAAAAAATAATGCATAAAAATTTCATAAAAACCTAGAGAGCACTGAGAGCCACTCCATTAGATACTCAGCCTTCCAGACTGATCCCGAGGCATCAGATACCAACAACCATAATTCCACAGCAAGCAATTTGGGAGGTAAAAAGAGAGAGGAGCAAACCAAACCACAGCAATTTGTCAATCTCACTCAAAGATATAACAGATGAAACAGTGTTTTTTAATTATAAAAACATAGTGAACAAGAGACTTCAGCTATAACCACCATATGCCTCATTCATAATCTTCCTTCACGGCATACTTGCATAAAAGACACATCATTGTTATCATTCCTCTTTTTTCTGCTTATTAAACCTCAAGAACCAAACAAACTCATTTAAATTGCCTCAAGACAATATGCCACTCCATCAAGAACGCTAGGTAACATTCTCCTTGTGCCAGCTGAACATCACTTCAAATGCAGCAAATCAGGGATAGAAGCTGAAGAAAGAAAATCATCCGCAACATTAGAAAGAAAAAGAATGAAATAAAAAAAACAAAAGAAGCAGAATAAACAATGAGAAAGGCAAATAATTCCAAATCAAATATCAAATATCTGTCGAAGTACATTTACAGACGTCCCAAGCATTCAAAGCACCAGCATAGACTCTGGTGATATTTAGCACCAGAAACCAGTTGAAAATACTAACACAAGTATAAAAGAAAGATATACACACACAAGCAAGATAGAGCATCTAGAGCATTAGCAAAGATCGAGTACAAAACTTACTTGATGCTAGAGAGGAGGCTCTTGACCAGCTATAGAATTGTTATTTTTTCAGTACCTCATCAGATACAGAATCAAGATCTGCACACCCAATTAAAATGAGGTTGGTTAGAGAGGTCAGATTTGTTGGTGTCGACCCACAACCAAGATACTTGTTAATACAAATTGCAAAGGCAGAAGAGGTAGCATACAGTTGGCATGATTCTTCTGTTGGATCACATCAAGATGTCTCGGACATGCACGTACCCTATGAACACCCTTCTATACCTTTCTACAGAATTCATCAAAATTCTCCTTAGGCATTTACTACCCTATGTCAGGAGAAGATGATTTAAGCCTACATTGACTTTAACTAGACATGAAGCATGAAGAAGATGAGGAAAAAAGAGCACTACTAATGCAAATGACAAATACAACAATGTCCAGTAGAGTGAACTTCTCCTCTCCATTGCATTGAGCTCTACAATGCAGAAGCTACATTGTCATGCCTTCTACTCATTGTTTGCAACACTTTTCATGCCTATAATCAGACAAAAAAAAAAAAAAAAGCCATGGATACCTTGTTGGTTCTTCAAAATTAAGTCATTTACACCAACTCTCTCAATCATTCGACCAGAACTCAATCGTATACCATTTTACTTGTTCACATGTTATCCAACAATGAGCGTGCTATTTATGTCCTATCTAGGTAGAGTATCAGTACCAACAATTCAAGCCCTTACACTATGAAAATTCTCGTTGGAACATGCTTATGTTTAAGCTCATTCGGTTATCCAGCTGCCATTAGAATCATTCAGAAGAATATTCCACACACAGTTGATTATACAGATTTTGATTCTCTGATAATTCCGTTACGATATTGTTCTGTAGCTCTGTTTTTTCTGCTCAGCATTTCTGCTCTGTAATTCTGCAATTCTGTGAATTCTGT
>JAJIYU010005334.1:0-22532 GCA_030144865.1 Tinospora cordifolia
TTTTTTTTGGGCTATATAAATATATTATTTTGCCTCAATGCGCGTGCGTGATTCGCGTACACGCTTTCGAGAATTCACGCGGAGCGCCTATTTATATGAAGCATATATGGAAACATGATTCAATATTATATATCTTATGACCCGTGATTCAAATATATGTATATATATCCCGTTAGATACTTTTATGCATATATATGTTAAACATATATGTTTTCCACATGTGATGTATTAGTATATCATATACATTAATATGGAAACGTGATTCGGATATATGGTATGCACCATTATACCTATATATATAAAATACGTTTCTCCATCCAAACATATATTATATTCATTATTTGTATTTACATTATACCCAACGGATTTGAATATATATATATATATATATATATATATCATGTGTAACACATATATTTAGGTACATATTTCTATTTCTTTTCTATTATTTATAGTTCCACAAATATTTTTATAAAATTTCTTAATTAATTTCATTTTACCTATTTTTTATACCTTAGAATATACACAATTTATACCTTATAATATATACAATTTATACTTAAAATGTTATAAATTTTTCAGAGTTAATTTATTTTATTTAATTCCATTTGTCAAATTTCGTACAAATTTTTGAGATATTACATTATCTGATATAACTACTGCTACTTACTCTAATATTTATCTAGAAAAATAGTTCATAAAATCTATGGAAGAAAAATTATCCTCTCTTAATAGTCCTGTATTGACTCTCTTCACTAGTCATTGTTAATAACAGAATTAAAGACAATCAAACTAAAGTTTTTAAAGAAATTGCATCATGTTTGGTCTTATTTAGTCGAGCTAATGATGAAAAATGGGCATGTGCATCCTTGAGTGATCTATAACTAAGCAACACTAAGACTTATTTTTGCAAAAAATGTGCTTTGTCAATGAATGCTATTAATTAAAAAAAAACATAGCTTGATTGTACTAGTTTAGCATAACGTTATTCACTAAAGTATTATTAAAAACTTATCTTTATAACGTTTTAAAAATAATGCTATAATCCAATGTTGTAATAAAAGTTTTTTCTTGCAGTGGCAATATTTGTCTCAAAATTCTATACAATGACATAAAGATATGACATTTGATATGTACAATGACATGTTGCAACAACTGCATATATATGTTGTAAAAATGTAACCTTTTTTTTTATGACAAATAAGAAGTATGATCTTCACAAAATGCTGTTAATTGCAACCAACAACACAGTTTACATGTTGTTAAAAGTAATAGTGCTTAATACTATATCAATCATTTGGGTTATATTAGAGTTTTATGTTGTTGAAGTATTAATTAAAACATCTAATGAAAACATATAATCTTTGGCAGCAAAATTAAAAAAAATATATACTCATTTATCTTAATTGATATGTTGTATAAGAAAATATAATTTTTTTTTTTTTTTTTTTACTAATGGTACATGATTTTAGAGTTGAGATAGATGGACACAACTCTTGCCTTAATTTTTTTTGCTATGCTTTAAATAATAATAATAATAATAATAATAATAATAAACCAAGGCATGACAAAAACCTAATGCCCCTTTTCATTTTCATTGAGAAAGTCTCCTACATTACTATAGAAATATTCGAATTGCACGTAATAAACATCTATTGAGAGAAAAAAAAAGTTTCATGGCATCCTTATGAGGTTTGAAATTTAGATTGTAAAATCATTAACTTGGAAAGAATGAATCGAGTTTGTCAAGACCCCTTGCCTAACATCAAGGGCAGCCTCACTAACACTACAATCCAATAAGTCTTTTTTCATCCAAAATCAAACATATGAAAATGAGCTTTTCATGCAATAACTATAATATTACAAGTGTTAGTTGATTAACCGTGAGTAGGTTGGATTACAAGTGAGTTACAAAATTGCTCACTATACAAGACATCTTAAAAGTTTTAGAGCATAACCATGCAGACTCAATGCAACCTCACAAACTCCGAACTAATATCCCTACTCAACAAATCTAGTACATCTTAATGAGTCCAAGTACAGCCTCACAAACTCAGAATAATTCCACATATGGGATGACATGGTTTCTGATAAAATAATTCAAAATCATTATTTTAAAATATCATAGTGCAATTTAATAAAATTTGTAATGCAAAAATATACAAACAAAATGCAAAAAAGTACTTACAGTAATGTTAAATTCAAGATTTTCACAATATTAGTTGTTATCCCATAAAATGTTAGAATGGTAGCATTACAATCATATTTTTGTAGGCATTACACCATTATAATGTCTTTTCCCCAGTCAAAACCATTCATATTCTTATATTTGAAGTCATTTGGGTGTATTCATCCCAATTTTAGGCTCAAGAGTGTGTGAAATACCAATCTACACATAAAATCGTACATGGTTTCTCATCTCAAAGTTGCGAAGTGTTGCATTGTGTATTGGTGAAGGACTCTGGTTATTTCATGAATATGGGGATGTTTGTTCCTCATTTTTTCTCGTTATTTCAATCAACACTCCCTAAGAACCAAGAAATCATATATTGCGTAATGAATTTTCAAACCAAATCCCCACAACACATCATTATTTGATCATTAAAATCAAGTGTAAACCTCACTAGAAAATCAAATCAAAATTATAGTACTCTTTATCAACTAGCCTACTTTAGGGACTTCGTTCTCTGTCATTGATGGACTGTTCCTCAAGCTTCGGTGGCGTTGTCTTCTCCTTAATATCCTCTCTTGATCAATGTCCAACCTTCTTTGGTTTCTTTCACGGGCTTCCCTAGCAAAGTTTAGAATTAAATGACGAAGCTTGAGGATGAGACCCCTATTTATAAGCGCCTTTGCATGGATTTTGCACACCACACGGTGCAACATGTGATACGTCCTGGTAGCAATGGAATTTGCTGCCTCATTCTTCCACTTGTGCCGTTTGATGCCACATCATATCCCGCTAAAAAAATGAGCGCAAAAGTGCCCACCCCCATGGCTTGCTTTGAAAGCAAGTGGATGCAATGCAATGGACGGCACCAATTTGCCTGCACATTGCAGCTTGGTGCTGCATTTTTGTTATTTTATTTTATTTTGTCTTTCATTTGCTAACAATTTTTTAATATTTCCAAAATTAAAATTCTTCGTAATTTTCCTTTTAAAATTACATTTATTAATTATTTTCTCAAAATTTCTCATTTATCTGATTAAAATACATTGTTACCAAAGCAAGGTCACTACAAAGTTATATGAAGAAAATGCAAAGAAGAAATGAAAGCACATCATCAAATAATTAGACCTAAAAACAATAGGAAAAGGTAGTTTGATTCTCTCTCGTAAAATTGCATAAGTTCTAATATTCTGTAATACACAATGAACTTCAAGATATAGTTTAGATGTGTTAACAGAACAAAGGCTCACGTTTCTATAACGCTAGCCAATCAAAGAGTACCGTAGAATTAAAAAAAAATTATACGGGAAAATAATTGGCCTTAAAATGTTGTGCTTAATCTTCTATCTTGACTCCTGTTCTATAACATTTTGAAAGTGTGAAATTGAATAGTGTTTTTGAATGTCTTAGTATTGATTTAAATCACACTAAAACTGAACCAAAAAAAAAAAAGGTTTGAAAATTCTAACCCTTTAAATATGAATTCTAAAAGTTTTAATGAAGAAAATTTGTGGGAGTAAAGAACGAGAACTGCAGATTGAAGAAGATGAGGGTAGGAATGTTGATCAATAAGGTTGGCATCGATGTGATTTGGAAGAAAAGGGGAAAAAAAAAAAAAAACTAGTACTAAATTGTTATTTTGATCCAATCAATAAAGGGTATTGTTAGAGTTATATTTTTGTATTTTTTGGTGAAGGCTATGGGGTTTAATGGGGTACAAGCACTTTACTGAATAACAAATCTAAGAGAGGAATTAAAAATTGTATTAATGATCTATAAAATGTAATAAAACAATACACGATATGGGCGATTTAGAGGTAGAGAACTTGACTACACCCCCATATATACCCCAAAAAGCAAAAATAAAATAAAATAAAATAATGAAGAGAGAAATTAACTAGGAGTGACCAAGGCAATTAATGTTGGCTACAATTAAATAATTAGTCGTTAATGAGATTGTAATAATGTGGTGACACGATGAAGCATGTTATTGATGGATATAGAGAGAGCATCTTGAAACTTTTCGAGCTCTGAACTTGGGTCTCCATACACCAACCCAGGCAGAAGTTCATAGACTATGTACCTCCTCATGTGTTCTCTCTCCTTCAAGGGCACCTTTATTAGTCTGTCCACAACGTCCACCTTCATGTTTCTCACCTCTTCTTGATCAATAAACACAGAGTACAAGCTGTAATCCTCAGGCAAATGCCATGGATATTGGTAATAAGCCGTGAAAGGGTCAAATAGCACTGGAATGCAACCAGCGATTAGTGAGTCAAAAACTGATTTCCTCGTGGGACTATCTCCGGGAGGCTGTAAACAGAACTCCGATTTCATGAAGAGCTCCACGACTGCTTCAGGCCTATCACACCCACCAGACTTACAATCCAGAAAATTACAATAATATTTGTTCTTATTTTGATTACTAGATGATGTGCATTGATTGATCAGAGAGGATCTAATGCTTGTGGGATCGTTGGGCCTCGCAGCTCCAGCAAAACTCACCAAGTAGTCACGTTTCGAACGGATTATCTTCATTTGCCAGTCGATGATATCTTTATCAGTTTGCGGGTGGAAATAGGTTGGATGAGGAACACCAATATCGTTTGAATGCCACGGTTGTCGTTCTATCAAGAGCTTTAATGGATTCTGCATTTGATCAAGTTCTAGCAATCTAGTCCCCCATGAAGAATGTTCGTTCCTTCTGAAGTCCCATGAGATCTTACCCAACACAAACACATGATCCTTTCCCGAATTTCGAGCCCACGTCGGCTGGCGTTGAAGCCAATTCATAAGGTCTAGCGCCAATGCGTCCTTCACATCTTTAGTGACATTCTTGAAATGCCACCTCAACACGTCCAATCCTCCGTAGTAAGGGACATAAAAAACTCGTGCCTCGCTCTCTTTATCTACTTTGCAAGGATGCTTTAGAAGTCTCGAATGGAAGATGGGCTCCAGCGCATACTGATGAGTATGATACCACTTGTCCCCAAGCGCAGGAATCTTCTCACCCATTGCCTCATTTTTTAGGTAATAGCAAAAGTTCATCCACAAGATCATGTCGCTGCATAGTTCTAGCAATTCACTGTTGAATTTGGAGGGCAAATCATAGACGAAGATTCCTCTGCCATTACACCCCTTGGAGTTGATCGACTCGGGGCGAACGATATAGGAACGATGAAGTTGTAACTGTTCTTTAATCGTCTGGGCCGCCTCTGAAATCTCCGAATCATTGTTACCTTTAATGTTGTTGTTGTTGTTGGTGTCGTTGCTGCTACTGGAATTATAACTAGTAACGAAATTGCTCCTATTGTTATTGGCGACGATGGGAAGCTGCGGGATTTCGAGATTGGGTTGAGTTCCGGCGGAGAGGCAGTAGAGATTGTTAAGCTTACGAGAAGAAACACAGAGATGAATAAAGGAACCTGACATTATGGTGGTTGAAGATGACCAGACTAAGATGAGCATTAACAAGATGAAAGCAACAGGAATACGATAGAGAAATCGGCACAACCACGAACGATCCTTGTTATTGCTTTGATGATGATGATCATGATATTGATTTTTATCTGCTTTCATTAACGATTTCCTGGCTTCATCTCTAGCTTTCTTCTTTGAGACAATGAGGAGGGCCATTGACTTCCTGAAGCCTGGTGTATGAGAATGTAGTTGTTAATAATTGAATCGAAGTGTTTCTGGTTTTCTAATAAGGAAGCATTTTCCGTATACGTCGAAGGCACGTTTTATGCATGATGGCTGGCACGTCTTAATTTGTATTTTTAATGCATAACTTCAACTACACAAGGAAATGCTGGTGGCCACATTATACTTTACTACTAAAAACCTCTTTTTAATTCAAAAATGATGATATGAATGGATATCAATCAAGTTCGTGTGCATAATACTCAACTTCAGCCAAGTCCATTGCCTGAATTCAAATATAATTGAGAGAAACGGCAAGGCGGCCGAGTTAAGTCCAAAACACCTTATCACGGGTACCAAAATTTATAAATATGTAACTATATTAATTATAACTTGTTTAAAATAATTATATTGAATGTCATTATAACCTCACAACATTTAGCATTTTATAACCCTTAAATCTCATAATATTCAAATTGAAAAAATTATTCAAATATTTTTAATTATGTTTATTATGATTGATGTAACTCTTATTCAAAAAATTTATATAAAGAAATATTGTGTCTCATAAAACTCATCTACAAATAGAACAATTCTCTCCAAAAATTATCTTTTGTTCTAGTGTTTTTGGGAAAGTCTTTTTCTTCTTTTGAGACTTTCTTGCATTTTCAATTAGTTCTAATTAAATTTATAATACATTGTTAACACGATTGTGCTGTTGATAAAAATATCTTGAAGTACAAAGAAACAAGAGCTTTGAATATGAAAGCTTGAATGTATATTTTTATTTAGTGTGATCAAATTTTATATTATTATTTAAATAGTGCATATATTTTGCATCTATGCATAATTATTTATATATAATATTATTTAATATTAATTATATATAATGCTATTGTCTAAGAAAGTATGCTCTGTAATTATGTCTCGTACGATTTTTTATATTAAAATTAAAAGTTAAAATGTGACAAATAAATAATTTTTTTTGATATATTATTAATTATTTATGCTCTATTCTTGATTTTATAATACAAATAATATTATAAATTTGAGTTGATAATATGTAAGTCTTGTTTTGAGTAAAGTTAAATATTAAAAGAAAGATGAATTATACCGTTCTAGAAGTGTCGGAACCCCTTTCATAGGCCAAAGGGCAGCCTGACCGGCACAAGGGCCCGATGAACTCACTCTCCATGTCAAGTTCGCCCAATCATTATTAAGCCATTTTCCAATCACATAACAAACAATATCAAAATAATTGAAACACCCATAGTGAAAGTAAACAATATACGAAGAGTAAACATTATATTATATGTCTGTCTTGTCCAAAATACATAGTTGACCATTTATACATACATAAGGAATGACCAACCTCTAAATCAAAAGACCAGAAAAGGAATAGAAAGCGTAAGGGAGTTAGGCGATCACCACGTCCTTCCCTTTATCAGCCACCAAAGAAATTGAAATATTAGTAGAGTAATGAGCCTAAATCAATGTAGCTCAATGAGTACTAAGACTCGCATGCCAACCATAACCAGCATTCCAAAATAGTGCATGTATGCATGAGTAGTAAAAACAATATAATATTCGAATGCATGACATAGTATGAAAGTAATTATAAATAGTGAAACAATTTTAGAAAACATCTTAAATCCATGCTAGTAAAAAATTGTATCATGGCTAGGGTCAAATTAGCAAACCCAACCTATGGTTATCGCTCGAGCGAGTCCTAAGTCAGGCGTACTAATCACTTGAGCAGGCCGTGAGCTAGGCGTACCCATCGAATACCCTACCCCGATGCTCGACCCTCAAGTGTCGTGACTCGAGCGGGTTCTGAGGCTTGGCACACTGATCATATGCCTTAACCTCGACGATCATACTTCGAGTCTAATCCCAATCATATCATCTACCCCAATCCCGACGCTCAGCCCTCAGTTTCATTACCCGTGTACATCTACACTTTTTGAAATTCATTCAAATATATTTCAATTTCATAAAAACATTTAAATCATGTCATTTCACACAAGTTTCATGCAAGGAACACAAGTCATAGAAAACACCTGAACCAAACTACTCACCTCGAGTCCCATGCATTAATGTCCTCTTAACACTCGAATTTGTGCAAAACTTTCGAGACTTCATCTACACTACCTAAAGCTTCATTAGAATTTTAGATTTTAATCTTTGGATATCATTTACTAAGGTTTCTAAGTACATTAACAGGGACTGTGAAATCTCGTATCCCTTGTGATAGGTAGTAACTTAATGAATTGGTTGACCTACTCTCCAAATTTAGAATGGCCTCAAATTTGGTACACATAATCTTGACATGTCCAGCAACCTCTCCATGAAATTTCAGCTCAAAAAACCTACATTTGTTCAGTCAACTATTCTTCTACTTTTCTGTCATGCAACAGATTGTTCAAATGGTTCACATTTCTTATGGTTTTCAAGTGCTTATCTACTCTTGTTCTAACATCAATCCGAGACTTTTTCTTACTATTTTTGTAAGGGTTTATACCCTAGAACTCTGATTAATTTAGTTCTATCTAAAATAACAAGCAAATAAAATCATAAACACTCTCAAATACATCTCCCAAAACATAGCATGCATAAGGATTCTCGAAAAAATTTTCTAAGTCCCAGAACATCTTACTAACAGGACATATTTGCAAGCATAGAAAATCCAAACCATAGAGTTTATGATTTGAGATTTATACCCTTTTGTAGTTCCAAGTATGAGGTTCAAAATGCATCAGATCTCAGTCCAAATGGACACTTCTAGGTACTGCAAACACTGCCTCCAATATGGTCCCAAAGTTTATTTTCTGTCAAAAATGTTTAAACAATTGATCAAATAGTCAATTTCATCACCTTATAAAACGTGGTTAGGATCTTAGATTTTAATTTCTATCACTTGGAGATTGAAATACACATAATAAGGAAGAAAATGAGTACTTTTATCTCAAGAGCGAGTCTTTAATGGCCTAGGAATCAACACTTCAAATATTGCATCATCTCAAGTTTCTTTATTTTCTGGGTTCCCAACAATGTCAAACAACACTGTTCTTGGCTGTTTTAACTTCAAACGGTTCTGGGATTCGACCAACTACTTGTGCAATGTTGTAGAGGGTAGCAAAGAATTTCCAAAGAGCCCTAGATCAGTAAAAACAGATACCAAACGAGAGAGATATGAATGGTTGAAGAGGAGTTGCAAAAACTGAAAAATCTGCTTAAAGATGAGATTTTGTTGCATGTTGGGGTGGTTTGCATGGCAAATGAGAGTGCCACATGGCCTATGTGTTTTCATGCAAGGAGACTAGTTGGCACTCTTTATTGGCCAACTTAGAGGTAAGAATAGATGGCCAAAACCTAGGGTTCAAAAACCAGGTTCTTGGCTGGTTTTTGCTAAAAAATACTTAGAAATTCGAGAAAAATTGCTCAAAAATTGACAAAAATAAAAAAAACGAAAGGGGGGGAGGTTTGTGTGTGTGGACCAACTAGACGAATGGGCCGGCCCACGCACTCGGGGTTGGATTCAAACGGGCCAATGGCCTGTGCGCCCAGTGCGTCAAGGATGGGCCTCGGCCCACCCCAGTGGCCCAATGGCTTGAGCCCGTGAGCCCGAGCCAATTTTCGACCCATACAGGCCAGACGGCCTGTGCGCCAAAAATTTCAAAATTTTTTTTGTTTTCTTTATTTCCTTCATGTATATATAGACATGTATATATCCGATTTTTACCCCTTTTTTCTAAAATTGTTAAAATCAATTGATTCATCATTCTCTTCCAAAATCTCCCAATTATATACTATTTTCATCATTTATATAATATTTTTCCTAAATTGAATAATTCACCCAAAAATTATATTTTTCACTAAAAAATTTCATTAATTACCCAAAAATTCCATAATCATTTCAAAAAATTCAATAATCAATCCCAAAAATCATATGTTCTCCAAGAATTATATTTTCCTTATAGTTTCATGCATTTCCTCTCAAAATTGTATTTTTTTTCCAGTTATTCAAATTTTCTTCAATAAATAATTCAAAATTGGAAAAAATTGAGAAAATTAATGTATTTTCAATAAAATTTTTAAAAAATACATGTATCAGACCCGATAATTTTTATGTATCAAATTATGGGTTGTCAAAGCCTCCCTTCCTTATAAGAAATTTTGTCTTCGAAATTTATAATGATACAGATAATACAAATCAAGGAGCAAGGCGCATCAATTCAGGGTGGTGTTGGATTATGAAGTCCTCACTCTCTCACTTATCATGCTCAACACCATGGAACTGCTAGTGCAATCTTACCATCAGTATCTCCTTGTTGCGCAACTCTTCACAGCTCGATCTATGATGGCCATAGGCAACTTATCATATGTATAGTCTTCTCGCAACTCAATATGCCTCCAATCGATAATATGCAAGGGATCGGAGTGATATTTTCTCAACATAGGAACATGGAATACATTATGCACACCCGATAGTTGTGGTGGTAATGCTGGCCGATAGGCTATGGGGCCAATCCTCTCGAAGATCTCAAAAGGCCTAATATATTTCGGTGCAAGCTTCTTTGAAATCTCAAAGTGTGTCTGCCCCTTGTGAGGCGAAATGCGGAGGACACGGTTACCAATATCAAACTCAAGGACTCTTCTCTAGTTATCTGCATAGCTCTTCTGTTAGTCCTGAGTTGCCTTCATATTCTATCAAATCCTCTATATCTTTTCATTCTGCTCCTGTATGAATGCGTGGCCTAAGACTACTCTGTCACCAGTCTCGGCCTAATAAGCAGGGAGTCTGCATGGTTGACCATATAACGCCTCAAATGGCACCATCCCGATGCTCAACTGGTAGTTGTTGTTATAAGAAAACTAGCACAAGGTTAAGTGATCCTCCCAGCTACCACCAAAATCCAAAATACAAGATCACAACATATCCTCAAGAATCTGAATCACGTGCTTAGACTGACCATCAGTTTGCGGATGGAATGTTGTACTAAGGTTCATCTTTGTCCCCAACTTAGCCTGTAATGCCTGCCAAAAGCGGGACGTGAACCTAGCGTTTCTATCTGATATTATAGACAAGGGAACCCCATGGAGCTTTATAATCTCTCTAATATAAAGTCATCTTAGTCGCTCCACTGAATCTTTGGTATGCATAGGAAGAAAGTAGGCAGACTTCATCAAACGATCCACAACTACCCAAATAGCATCATGCCTCCGCTGTGTATGGGGTAGTCCTGTCAAGAAGTCCATAATAATGTGTTCCCACTTCCACTTCAATATAAATAAGGACTGTAAAGATCCACCAGGTCTCTGGTGGTCAACCTTAACCTGTTGGCACGCATCACATCTCTGAATGAAGACTGTCATGTCTAGTTTCATCTCGGGCCACCAATATGTTCGTTTAGCGTCTTGCTACATCTTATTGGCACCCGAATAGACAACATACCTCAAACGGTATAGCTCCTCGAGCATACTACGTCTCAGGTTAGCATCATCTGGTACCTACAACCATCCTAAACCTCAATACACCTTGTGAATCAAGTGACCACTCTCCATGAGAAACATCATTTGCCCAAGCCCTGAACATATCATACTTTGCATTACAAGGCTATCCCTCCATGATCTCCTAAATCTGGACTGGTTGGGCTGAAATATGTGCATTCACTTTGGCCTCATAGATGACTCATGGATATTCATGATCGAGGCAAAATCAAGCATCATCCACTCATGGGATATATGTCTCGCCATGCATGCAGTCTCGACCCATTTTCGACTTAAAGCATTAGCCACTACATTAGCTTTCCCTGGGTGGTACTCAATAGTGAAGTCATAATCCTTTAACAGTTCCATCCATTGCCTCTATCTAATGTTCAAATCATTCTACGAGAATAAATATCTGAGGCTCTTATAATCCGAATAGAGCGCGTGAAACGCTCGCCATAGAGGTAATGCCACCAGATCTTAAGTGTGAACACTACCACTTTCAGTTCTAAGTCATGTACAGGATAGTTCCTCTCATGATCCTTCAACTGTTGAGAGGCAAAAGCTACGACCCTATCATCCTACATCAATAAACAACCCAAGCCTATCTGTGATGCATCAGTGTATATAGTCAGCTCTCGGCTGGGCTCTGGCAACACTAGTACTGGGGTTGATGTCAATCTTCGCTTAAGCTAAAGAAAGGCATCCTCACATTGGTCAATCCACATAAATGGAACATCCTTCTTGGTTAGCTTCGTCATTGGAGCTACAATCCTTGAGAAGTTCTGGACAAAACGACGGTAATAGCCTGTTAAACCCATAAAGTGAGGGATCTCGGTCACCGTGGTACGTCTCGGCCAACGGATAACTGCTTCGGCCTTAGTGGGGTCCACAAAAATACCCTCAGCTCTAACCAAGTGACCCAAAAATCGAACCTCTAATAGTCAAAACTCGCACTTGCTAAACTTAGCATATAAGCTATGCTCTCTCAAAGTATGCAGTGTGATCCTCAAGTGCTCGGCATGCTCCTCATGAAACCTTAAATAGATCAAGATATCATTGATGAAGATAATCACAAAAGTGTCGAGGTATGGCTGAAACACCCTCTAAATGAGGTCCATAAACATAGTCGGGGCATTTGTCACGCAGAACGACATGACTAAGAACTCATAGTGCACATATCTAGTGCGGAACGTAGTCTTTGGCACATCTTCCTCCCTAACTCTCAGTTGATAGTACCTAGATCTCAGATCAATCTTCGAAAACACCTAGGCACCTCTAAGCTGGTCAAATATGTCATCGATACATGGAAGGGTATACTTGTTCTTGATCGTCACCAACAGCCCAACCAAATCCCTTGTCTTCACCTTCAATTCGGCTCCATATCAAACCCTAATAGCTGCCCCATTCCACTTCTTCGTTTCAGCCATCATGAACCTAGAAAATTCTGGGTTTCCTGCTCACCGTCCATCTAACCAAGCAACAAAATTTTGCTGTTTTTAATTTTCACTTCACAACTCCAATCCCCAAGCTAGAAATCATCAAACACACAAAAACTCCCTTTTCATTCTTGGATCTCGCGCAAAACAGAGCGTAGATTTCTTCTTGCTCTGTTCTTTGTTTCACTGCCAGCAGCCATGATCCTTTTCCAGATTTGTATATTCAGCATCTTCAAAATCACAAAATGAAAACCCAAACCAAAAATCAAAACAGTCTCTTTTCCTTCTTCTTCTATTATAACCAACATAAGAACCAGAAAATCAAAACCTAAATGTTTGCTTCCTCTGTCATACCAAACGCACGGACCAGAAACCCAAATCACTAATCACCAATCTTTTTTCAACGAACCAGAAAACCAGATTTTTGCTTCCCTGAATTTCCAAATCTTTCTTTCTTTTTTTTTCCTTCCCTCATTTGATCGTCCACACCAACCAACCCTTAATTATTGAAAATTTAGCTTCTAGGATCTTCATTCTCTCCTCTGTTTCGTGCTCATTCCAGACTTTTACTCTCTTTTTTTTTTTTTTTTTTTCTAAAGTCAAATTTTCTAATTTATTCTAATCACTAATTCTTTTAGACTTTTACTTATAGTTTTATTATAAGCATAGATATATGCACCTATATTTATTTATTTATTTTTCCAATTAAGATTTTCATTTTCAACTAATAATCCCGTCAAACACGAAATAATTCGAGGTTAAGTTTCAATGTCCAGTAATAATTTCTTTTAACAAGAACAATTTGATATTTAATTTCATTAGGGCAACAATTTCAATCAATCAATATTAATGTTATTTCTCAACTCACTCTTTAATTAATTTTTTTTCAATCAACTAATATTTATTTGATTTTTTCAACACGCTCTTAGATTTTTTTAATATATTATTATTATATATTTTTTCATTTCCTTATGAAATAATATTTTATTTTATGTTCGCTCACGATGTAGCGTACTCGTAAAATTTCAGGGTGTTACAGCGATCCTCAAATGCTCGGCGTGTTCCTCCCTAGTTTTCGAGTAAATGAGAATGTCACCAATAAAGATAATGACAAAGGAGTCAAGATAGGGACAAAACACTCTTTGCATCAGGTCCATGAACATCACAGGGGCATTTGTCACGCCAAACAACATGACTAGGAACTCATAGTGCCCATAACGAGTCCGAAAGGTTGTCTTCCCAAGATTCCCAATTCCCATGACTTAGGCACAACATTAGCCTATGGCCCTATCTGTGCAACCATTTTCTCGATTTTTCTGCGAGCAATTCATAAATTGGATTTGCGCCAAACTTTGCAAAACTGTTCTAGACTTCTTAAAGTTTCCCAAAATTTTGAAACATAATTTTTGGACATCATTTACTAGGGTTTCTAGGTATAACAACAAAGACTGTACAGATTCCGTACACTCTGTGACAGACAGTGACTGTTTGTCTGAATTGACCTAGCTACACATATTAAAATGTCTTGAAATTTGGTAGGACACTTCTAGACATACTTAAGGATCTCTCCACTAATTAAATCACAATTCTATGGTTTATTTCTTGTGTCAAATTACAATATACAGATCATAACACATCCATTAATAAAAAATACTTCAAATTAGTAACATGCAATGTCAATTTCATGCCTATCTTTCCACTAATTTCTCTGTTGTATTTTAAAAAACACAAGAAATCTGTTCTAGCACTCTATAGTCATGGCATATTTGCAAGTGTAACAAAACACATTCATAGGGTTCAAGGTCAGATCTTCATATCTTTCTGGAACCTTTACTACGGGGTCTAAAATGCCTTCGGTTCTAGCCTGAATGGGTGCCTTTAGGTGTCCCAAATGTAGCTCCGATTCTGGTCTCAAACTATTTCTGTCGGCATTGTCGCAACGGTAAGTCTAACAGTTAACAACAGTGGCTTATAAAACATATTAAACGTTTCAGTTTCTGGTTTCTACCACTATGACACTTGAATACACATGATAAGGAGGTAGGATGATGGATTTTACTTCCGAGACGAGCCTAGAATGGTTTAAGAGTGGGCTTTCCCAAAGTTGCTCCAACTGTCTCTATTACACAGTTGTAATAGTGAGTAAGTAACCAACTTTAATGGTTTGAAAATTATGTGTAAAGCCCTAGTTTTTGTTCTCTGACACTTGGAGGTTAAAATACATATGAAAATGAAGAGGGTGGACAGTTTACCTCCAAAAACGGCTTGAAACAGCCTAGGATTTGAAGCTCCAAGAAGGTTCCAACCCAAGCTTCTCTAGTTTTCTGGGTTTAAACAATGTGAACAACACCTTTTCTTGATAATTTTCGCTTCAGATGGTTCCAAGATTGGACAAACTACTTGTGAAACTTCATAGGTGGTGGTATTATCTTCAAAACAAACTATAGATCACTAGATTCGGCCAAGAAATGAGGAAGATTTAAGCTTGTGAACAGGGCTAAGTTGCTGGGATTTTTCTGGGTTTGAGCTCAAGGATGAGTTTTGTTGCATGGGAGAAGCTTGCATAACAAGGATGGGTGACATGTGGCCATTCAGGTGGCTTCCAACCTCACATGTTGCTGCCTAGTTGGCAGTGTCTATTGGTCATCTCAGGTGGCTGTGAATTGATGACAAAAACCATGGATCTAAACCATGAACTCCCATGGTTTTATGCTAGAAATCTACTGAAAAATCTCCCAAAAATAGATGAAATTTGTCCAAAATTCGAATAAACCCGAACAAAAGACAAAACAAAAAAGGGGCTGGATTTGTTATTCTGGGCGCGTGGGCCGACCCACGTTGGGGCCTTAAGCACGTGTGGGCCAATGGCTCGCGCACTCCTGCGCGAACGGGTTGGGCCCCAGGCCCGACCAAGACTCGGGCCGTGTGCCAGATCCAACCTTTTTTTAATTTTCTTCATTTCTTTTCTTTTTCTTTATATATATATATATATATATATATATATATATATATATATACACTTATATATACATATTTTATACCAAAATTTCACATTTTTTTCTAAATTATTAAAAATTGTCCAATTATCATTTCTCATCCAAAATACCCCATCATACATCATTTTATCATTTATTCAATTATTTTCTCTAAAAACTGAATAATTTTCTAAAAATCATATTTTTCTCCCAAAAATTTCATTAATCATTCTAAAAATTCCATGATTATTCCAAAATTTCATAAATTAATTCTAAAGGTTATTTTTCTCAAGAAAATGCATATTCTTTATAGTTTCATGTGTTTTTCCTCTAAAATTATATTTTCTCACATCATTTTCATTTTCGTCAATATTAACTCGAAGTTGGGAAAAATTGGAAAAATTTCTACATTTTCTTCATTAAAATTTTAGAAAATACATAGAATACATATATGTCAGATCCGTCAATCCGATGTCAAAAACATGGGTCGTTACAGTCTCCCCTTCTTAAAATGAATTTCATTCTCGAAATTCTCTAATGCACTAAAGTTCAAGGGGTAACTCTCATAATCTCTAGGAAATGACTCGTCATAAAATCTTCTCGCTCCAAAGTGTCTTGCTCGACACCGTGGAACTGCCAACGTACCTATACCATTGGTATCTCCTTGTTGCGTAGTTTCCTCACGGCTCAATCAACAATAGCAACCGAAGCTTCATCATACGTGCAATCCTCTCGCAAATTAATGTCTCTAACTAATCACATGCGAGGGATCAGGGTGGTACTTCTTCAACATCGATACATGGAACACATTATCTACCCCCGCTAACTGAGGCGCCAATGCCAATCGATATGCCACAGGACCTATATGCTCAAGGATCTCGAAAGGTCCTATATATCTCGGTGCGAGTTTCCCTGAAATGCCAAATCAGGTCTGTCCCTTCCTAGGGGAAACCCGAAGGAGTACATGATCACCGACCACAAACTCTAGGACCTTCCTCCTATTATCTGCATAGCTCTTCTGCCGGTCCTGAGCTGTCTGCATGTTTTGACGGATCTGCTAAATCTTCTCATTTTGCTCTTGTACAAAAGTAGGGCCCAAAACTGTTGTATCATGAACCTCGGCCCAACAAGCTGGCGATCGGCAAGGTCGATCATATAATGCCTCGAAAGGTGCCATGCCAATGCTCGCCTGATAGTTGTTATTATATGCAAACTTGCATAGGGGCAAGTGATCCTCCCAGCTACCACCAAAATCAACAATGCATGCTCTTAACATATCCTCAAGTACCTAAATAACTCTCTCAGACTATCCATCAGTCTGAGGATAGAAGGTTGTGCTCAAGCTCACCTTAGTCCTTAACTGATTCTGCAAGCTCTGCCAAAAACGGGACGTAAACCGAGCATCTCTGTTAGACACAATGGACACTAGGACTCCATGTAACCTCACAATCTCACGGATATACAGCCGACTCAGCCTCTCCACCGAATATCTACTATTCATCAGGAGGAAATGAACCGACTTAGTAAGTTTTTCCACAATGACCCATACAGCATCATGTCTCTGTTGAGTCCGGGGCAATCCCATCACAAAATCCATGGTAATGTGCTCCCATTTCCACTCGGGAACAGTTGAGGGCTATAACAAATCACCTGGTCTCTGGTGCTCAGCCTTAACCTGCTAGCACGTATCACATCTCTGCACAAAGGCTGCAATATCCTGCTTCATCCCAGGCCACCAATAAGTACATCGGGCATCCTAATACATCTTATTGGCGCCTGGATGGACGATATACCTCGAGTGGTGCAACTCTGCTAGCATTCCTTGTCTCAGGCGAGGGTAATCTAGTATCCATAATCATCCCCTAAACTTCAGTGCACCATCAGTATCAATCGACCACTCCATGCAATAAGTTCATATTCCTGCCCCCAGTACATCATAAAATCAACATCATGAGGTTGAACCTCCATAATCTCAGTAAGCAAAACCGGTAAGGCTCTCATCTGTGCACTGACTCTGGTCTCGATCGAAGTCTTGTGGATACTCATCACTGTCACATAATCAATTATCCTCCACTCCTGAGATATATGCCTAGCCACACAAGCAGTCTCGACCTGTACCCTACTAAGCGCATCAGCCACCACATTAGCTTTCCCGGAATGCTACTCTATGGTAAAGTCATAATCCTTAAGCAACTCCATCCACCTCCTCTGCCTCATATTAATGTCTTTCGGTGAAAATAGGTATTTGAGGCTCTTGTGATCAAAATATAGCGTAAAACGCTCACCATACAGATAGTGTTGCCAAATCTTGAGTGCAAACACTACTGCCGCTAGCTCTAAGTCATGCACGGGGTAGTTCCTCTCATTAACTTTCAGCCATCGTGAGGCAAAAACGACAACCCCGTCTCCCTACATCAACACACACCCAAGGCCTGTACCACATGCATCTGTATAGATCGTCAACTCACGGCTTGGTTCTGGTAGCACAAGAACTGGGGCAGATGTCAGATGACGCTTCAACTCAAAAAATGCTTCCTCACACTTATCTGTCCACACAAATGACATGTTCTTCTGGGTAAGTTTCGTCATAGGAGTAGCTATCCTTGAGAAGTTTGGCACAAATATGCAGTAATAGCCTGCCAAACCCAAAAAGCTACGGATCTCTGTCACTGTGGTAGGTCTTGGCCAACCTATAATAGCCTTGACCTTAGCTGAATCAATTGAAATGTCCCTAGCTCCAACTACATGGCCCAAAAATCAGACTTCTGTCAACCAAAACTCACACTTGCTGAACTTAGCATACAATTGATGATCTCGGAGAGTCTGCAGTGCGATCCTCAAGTGCTCAGCGTGCTCCTCCCTATTCCTCAAGTAAATAAGGATGTCATCGATAAAGATGATGACGAATGAGTCCAGATAGGGACGAAACACCCTCTGCATCAAGTCTATGAACATCACTGGGGCGTTTGTCATGCCAAACTACATGACTAAGAACTCGTAGTGCCCATAGCAAGTCCGAAAGGCCATCTTCGGTACATCCTCTTCCCTGACTCTCAACTGATGGTACCCACATCTTAGATCGATCTTTGAAAACATAGTGGTACCTCAGAGCTGGTCAAATAAGTCATCAATACGCAGGAGAGGGTACTTGTTCTTTACTGTCACCTTGTTCAACTGCCTGTAATCGATACACAAACGGAAGGCTCCCATCCTTCTTCTTCACAAATAATACTAGAGCACCCAAGGTGACACACTAGGAGTAATAAAACCCTTATTCATCAACTCTTTAAGTTGGACCTTTAGTTCCTGCAATTCCTTGGGTGCCATTCGATAAGGAGGGATCGAAATGGGCTGTGTTCCTGGAATAATCTCAATAATAAAGTTAATCTCCCGTTTGGGAGGTAAGCCAGGCAAATCATTGGGGAACACGTCAGGAAAGTCTTTAACAACAGGAATCTCATCTATGTTCTGTCACGAAAGTCCCTCGTCAGTGGTGATCATACTAGCCAGAGTTTCTATGTCAGACTGTGTCGCTATCCTACCAAGGGTCCTTGGTCTATCGGAAGCACTACCCTAGAAGGTGACAACAGACTATCCTGGAATCTGAAATACTATTCTCTTGGCAAAGCAGTCGACATAGTCATGATAAGCTGCTAGCCAGTCCATCCCAAGTATAGCGTCGAACTCCAAGAACTCTAGTACTCTAAGGTCTACAAGAGTCTAGAAGTCGTCAAACCTCAACGTGCAGCCCTCACAAATCAAATTGGGGTAGATCTGTTCCCTGGTTGCAGTGTTCAACACAAGCCATGTAGATGCTCTAACAAGTCTAAGTCCCAACCTATCTACGGCGTGCCCAAAAATAAAAGACAATGTAAATCTAGCATCAATCAACACATAGATAGATGTATCAAGTAGGAACATGTTACCCTCTACTAAAGCCTTCGTCGCCTCAGAATCTGGGTAGGTGATGGCCTGTGTTGTCTTTCGAGTGCCAGTGGTGGGTACACTGGAAGCTGGGACAGGCATGGGGCAATGATATCTCTTGTGGCTTAGCTGACCACACCGGAAACATATAATCGGACGCCACTGCTCCATCTTAGCCTCTGCCCCTTGAATCTCTGCCTCTACCTCTACCCCGATCTTCACCTCGGCTTCCCTGCTGAGTCGGTGGCTGTCCCACCAGTTGATATGCCTATACTGGGGTGGCTGCGAGTGTGACTGCAGTAGTAGGCTGGGTCTGTGCTCCTCCAGGCTGTCCCTCCGTATACTTCCTCTTCCTATAAAATTTGCCTCATCGGGACCCACCACGATGACCTCACTATGCCTGCGACTGTGGCTGTGCCTGAGGCTGTGTCTGTAAGGAGGCACTCTATACCATCTTCGCGATTGGACACTAATCCCTACCATCTGCCTCAAACTGTAGTGCATGCTTCTGTATAATCTCAAGAATAGCCTCACTATATGCTACCGTAGCCTGTCTGATACTGGCCCTCAACCCACGACGGAACAATCCAACTCTCTCCCTCGGGTTGCCCACTAACTCAGGCGCATATGTCTCTAGTCTGAAAAATCTGTGGGTATACTCCCTAACTGACATGTCTCCCTGCTGTAAAGTCAGGAATTCCACCTTCTCATGTTCTCTCTCTGCTGTAGGGACATAAGCACTCAAGAATAGCTCTCGAAAACAGGCCCATGTAGAAATCTATCCCTCTATAGTCTGAATGGCCCTCCACCAAATCGCAGCCTCATTTTCAAGCATGTGTGTTGCGAACAACAGATTCTCCTCAGACAACTTCAATGTCTTGGCATTCTTCTTAACGTTGAGAAGCCAGTTCTCCGCCGCATCCAGATTCAAACCCTCGTGGAACTCCTTAGGCCTTAGATCCAAGAATTTCTTCAAAAGGCGATCATAAGTGGAGTCATCACCTTGCCTCATCGGGCTTACCTCTGCCTGGGCTGCAACCCTCTCCTCCTCCCGGATCTCAGGTAAACCGGCGCAGGAAGCGCTGCTGGCTCAGCCCTCTATCTCTCGGCTTCAATCTTGTCAAGCCTCTCACTCAGTAAGGCTACCTGGGCGTGACCGGCCTTATTAGACGCTCTGATCAAGGCCTCTAGTCTCTGTATGGCGTCCTGTCCAAACTGAATCGGAGGTGGTGGCGGTACCGATTCTGGGGTCCCGCGTGGTCTCCCATGTCGAAGAGGCATCGTGGTCTGCATGAAAAAGTTTAACTTTTATTAGTTCCAAATGAGCAGACCACGACTTTAGACATTAAGGCGAGTATCTCTAAAGAATCACCTAACCTACCAGGTTCAAAGTCTTAATCTTAAAAACTCACTAACACCCTATGGCATACCGATTCCCCTCGTGATATGGCCACTCTCACTTGGTTCCTCTTTCTGCCAGTCAGGAGTTATAAAGTTTTGTCCATACGCCCATTTTGCTACTCTAAGTCATTTCTAAGGGTATTTTCTTTTTGTACTTCTGCGATTACTCTGAGACTCTCCTAGGTTAATAGCACTTGTTATTCCTTAATTGAAAAAACCTTAGGCTCTAATACCAACGCTGTCGAGACCCTTTTCCTAAGATGAAGGATGAACCGACTGGCACAATGTCCCAACAACTCTCCCGCAAGCTGAGTTTGCCAAGACACTGTTAAGCCTCAACATACAACACCACACCACACACTTTCAGAGTAATCATAAGGAATGCAGAAAAGATTTAACACATGAACACCAATGAAACTTGATATTTATTCAAAATGGGTTATTATAACATGTGTAGCAACGAGAGTGACTATCCATTATCTACAAGCTTTCTTCACCCCCTATACATAGATTATATCCCTCAAAACACAAAAAGTATGAAAAAAACCTACCAAAAGAGTAAGAGAGTGCAGCTCTACGCGATGACCACTCCCTTGCCCTTATCTGTGGCTGAAGAACCTGAAAATTTAGAGTAATGAGCCTAATTGTCCACGGCGGCTCAGTGAGTAATGTAGTCTAATTCAAAACTTAAAACAAGTATCCCACAAATAAAATATGTGCCATGAATGCATGAGCAATAGCATTTTGCAAGTGAATGCAACAGTATAAACATAATTAAAATCCACAATGCAGTTGTGCACATTCATTTCAAAATAGTTAAATAATGAAAACATTCATTGAGGCTCGCAAGCTCTCCGAGGCGACTAAAAATCACTCGAGCGGGTTACAGATAGTTAGGCGCATCGTGTCAACTTCAATTAGGTTTTATTGTCGTTGTCATCATCGTAACGACCAACAAAGACTTATTTTCGTTGCCTTATTGTGACGGCCCAATTAGGTCTTATTGTCGTTGCCATCATCGTAGGCCCACAGAACCCCTTCAGCGGGCACTCTGTGCTAGGTGGTCACCTCTCGGGGTCGTATGAAAGACTGACACAACTCACCCTAACCCTGTACTCTCGGACCTTGAGACTCGGTGCACTTTTCATTTAAAACCCATTTAAAAGAATGCATATTCATCACAATATGTAATCTCATTTTCATAATGCATAGAATAACAAGCTCTAAGAAATGAGTTAGAAAACACTACTCACTGGGATGCTCCGCTCCCGGCGCTCCTCTCGCAACCAGTCGCGTCCCGCTAGTACTTGGTCTTGTGAAATTGACATAACTTCTTAATATTAACATGAGACTTGGCTCACTCTAACTGTACATCATTGGTTAATCAATAACTTGACCTAGTCAAGGATAGTCCACCTATGTTTATTCATTTTGCCTTAGTTGCTAATTCAATTTGATTGACCTTGGTCAATCTTGGTCAAACCTAGTCAA
>JAJIYU010005335.1:0-22683 GCA_030144865.1 Tinospora cordifolia
GAGCGTTGGACTTAACCACCATTCCTTTTGACGGTGGACTTAACCAATTGGCGGGTTGGGTCATGTTACTTTACAAGCGACACACACTTGTTCTTTTCTTTTCAATACCTCGTGCCATGAAATAAATTTAATAGTACAAATTCACTTGTAATAAAATCAAGGCAATTAAAGGTAAGGAAAAATTCAACTTCTTTATTAATAAAAGAAATTACATAACTTTTTAATGTAAACTAGTACATTGTTGATCAAAGAAACTCATAACCTCAAAATAAAAATACTAACTTTCAGTGGAAGTCTTAATCAAAATTGGGCAACATGCCCTTACATTAAAAGGAAACTTTCAAGAGAATGGAAACTTGCTAAAACAAAAACTATCTAATTTCCGTAGCCTTCATAATTTAATTTCCTGAAAAATAAGAGAGGAAGGGGTGAGCACAGAGCTCAGTGAATCTTTATCAAACAACCATTTTTCAACTCAAAATAATAGCACATCCATAATTCAAACACTTGCATACATTAGGCGTTTCAACCAACCAATTGTTTAAAGTTGTAATTTAGACCAAAAGAGTTTTTCAACCCTTGATGTTCTTCACTAGGTGCCTCCTTAGAGTGAAATGTGGCATCACATAGCCAATTCCATTGGACTTTTGGACTTCAAGGGAGCTTACCCACCAACTAAGCACTTAGGTCAAAAAAAGACCATATGGACATACCATATGAAAAGAATATCCATAGCAACCCACATGTATGCTATGATGGTGCATGGTTATTATCACCACCATCTTTGTTAAATCACATATTCTAGAATCATAAAATAAATTTCAGAACATGAAACTAAAATAATTAAATTCAGCATATAATCAAACTGAAAATTCTATCATGGAACACTCAAAATCATGCATGACATATCAAAATAAAACCTAAACATGATACTAGGCATGGCATGATCAATATGCATGCATAAATTCAAATATGAATCAAATCTAAAACTGAAAAATATTTTCGAATGCTAGAACTTAAAATCTTTTGATTTTAAAACCATACATACAATGAACATGCTAGAACTTTGAATAAGAAAAAGGGGTGTTTAAGAAATCACTTCCCCCTTGTAACGCTTTCTTTTGGAATTTCTGTAGCAATTCCCCCACGTACGAAGATCACCCAATTTGAGAACTTCTCACACACACAAGAAGGGAAGATGAGAGGTGCCAAAAACAAGGCTTTGAGAAAACAAGATGAGCATTCAACTCTTATTATTTGGAATGAAAGAAATTGGGGGCCTAGGAGGGTTTATATAGATTTTTTAATGGGAGAAAATAGAAAGTTTTGTGTCCTTCTATGAACAAAACACTCTAATTCTACCAAATTTCATAGTTTCTAATTTTTGGAGCAAAAAGAGTATTTTTCAGAATTTTTCTGGATTTTAGAAATATTTTTCGGAATTAGAAACTATTTTTTTCGAATTTTTTAGATTTTATTTCGTATTTTTTGTAATTTTAACGTATTTTTTGTAATTTAAAATCCAGCTTAATTCTGGGTCCTCAGATTTTCCTGGAGACACGCATTAGGATCTGATCAGAATCGTTGGATAAATCTCGGATAAATCAACAGAATTCAGATCTTCGATCTCAGCCGTTAGATTTCCTCGAGCGCATCAACAATCGCGATCTGATCAAAACAGCTTTGATCTGAACCGTTCGATGATCCTCGAGGGCGTCAACGTTCGCGATCAGCCAAAACAAATTCGATCTGGATCGTTGGATGATCCTTGAGCGCAGCACGGTTTCCCGATCGACTATGCGGCTTCGTTATCGACCGTTGATGATCCTCGATCACAGTGTGGGCATCAGATTTCGCGATCAATGAATTTCGTCTGAATCGCACAATTTTTCCTCAAGTTACGTACTTGGATATCTAGTCATTCGATCTGGCTGATTCGGTGCTCTAGTGCGTACGTGAGGACTTGATCTTGGTCGTAGGATGCTAATCCAGATTCTAGATCTACGGTTCACAATATTTTGAGTTTGTTTTTGATTTTTCAACTCTATTTTTTGCTTTCTTTTTGGATTTTTTTTTTCCACATCTCGACCCCAATTGACTTTCTAATCCCGATTTCATCAAAAATTACACATATCCTTGTGTTTTTGACAATGATATCTCATTTTATACATTATTTTCATATATTTTCTTCCAAAAATCCACTAAATTAATTTTTATTCCTCACTTGAGTAAGTAGGACATGCCAAATTTTTTTATTCATCAATTTTTTATAATTTTCTAAGTAAAATTTCAAATTTTCTATCAAATTTTTGAGATGTTACAATTGTGAATGATTCGGGAATCGAGGTGTTACAATAGTGGTATAAGAGCTCAGTTTGTAAATGTATTGGGCAAAGGTCAGAGCTTGGGTTGTAGAATACTAGGCAAGTGTCAAAGGTATAGACTATGGGCTGTCAGTTCGATGGAAGAACTTTATAGCAATGATGTTGAGTCTATAGGTCTAGGAAAAGAGACCATAGATAGAAACTAAGGCATTGCTAATGTGGCACATTGGATCATCAATAAAAGCATTTAGGACATAGGTTAGAGACTCAAAACGTGATAATGGGACACTTGATTGGTTAGGACACAAGATCGGGAAGATCTTGTATCTTTGGTTTTTGCATGGTATGGGACATGTAGGAATTCAAGGTATGGAGTAATGCTAGACTCGAAGATTTATGGACCATTTTTGGTGGATGATCGGTGACTTTAAAAGAGTTTGTCTCCCTATGCTTAGCCGGTATAGGATGATTAAGTATAGCGTAGCTTTACAAGCCTTGTTCATCAAGACATTCGTAAAATTGCATGGTTGTGGTGAGATTTTTAAGTTAAAGTCTATGTCATCGGGCAAGGGTGATATGGGACATTCGAACTCAAAAGTATGGATAGAAGCTTGGAAGTTTCTTTATGCTAGCATAAAGATTATATGATTATATAGGTAAATTTTTGGATAGAACCCAAAACTGTATGATTATATGCATGATTGTTTTGCTTATATGTTATCCTTACGTAAATTTTTGAAATAGGTACATAGAATACATCAGAGGGTTCAAAACAACCTCGTTATGAATTTAGAAGTATAAACCAATAGGCCACTGAACAAATGAGAACCTAGGGACATGCATCTAGTGTCTTGACAACACGATTGACATACATGTTTTAATATTGTTATCTTAATTGTGTTGATGAGATCACAAAGAAGTGGGAACAACAGTAACAACAATCATAACAAGAAGGAACTTCAGTTAGGTTACTATGACGATCCAGATTTTAACAGAAGATATAACCTACAAAATCTTAGAAATAAGAATGGATGTATTGATAATTCGTACAAGGAACAACAACAAGTAGAGATCATGCTTAGTTGGGCATAAGAGATTTTACCTTTCAATTGTGGATTAAGGCTTGAGATTATATAATGGTTTTCACCATATAATTTGAGGTCACTTAAGGAAATCAAGAAGAGAGCCAAGTAGATTGAGAAAGAACTGTCCAAAGAGGTTAGCAAATAGATGCCTTTAGTAGTATCATTAGAAAAGATGTAATAAGGACTAGCCATTTTCTTTCATAGAAAGTATTGGTATTTCATTATTAGTATTCATTTAAAAACTTCAAATTTCATATAGAATGAAATATTATTGATGTATATTGATGTTGAATGCTTATCTACATGCATATCTATGATTGATTTTATTACGACTAAATGAATATTTGGTTTGTAAACAATGGCTAAATACAAGAGATATGTCATAAGAGCTTTTACTACTGACGAGGTTGAACACCAATGACAAGGAGTACAGGCTAACACTACTAAGACTTAGATAGGGACTACATTGACTCTTAGTTGTTGACTGAGATCACTTGGATAGTTACTAAGGAGGTCATGAGGACACTATCCCAGATGTAGCCATAGGTTGTGCCATAGCCGCAGATACATATTCAACACAAGGAGTAGGTCCAGGTATAGTGGCAGGCATCCATACCTGAGGTCCTAGTCTGTCAGATGGCACAAGATGATGTTGAGGATAAGGAACAGAAAGCGATGCTATTGGAATTACAAAAACTTTGCCCATCTTAATTTGATGGCAAGTCTAATTGCATGACAGTTGATCAATGGTACTGGGATCTTGATGAGCATTTGGATGTTTTGGCGGTAATTGGTCCTCCGAGAGTAGTTCTTGCTACATATCAATTCAAAGGTCCAGCTAGGAGTTGGTGGAGAATGCTTAAGGTAGATCCAGATACCAATGTGAAACAGATGAACTAGGAAAAGTTCAAGGAAGTATTTTATGAAAGATTCTTCCCAGAGGTAGCTTTGAGGCAGATGCAATCAGAGTTTATTAAGATAACTCAGAGGGACATTATAGTAGTCGAGTATGAGACTAAGGTCACTAAATTATCCAAGTTTACACCTAAGTTGATCAAAGAGGAACCCATGAAGGTTAATCGTTCTACTAAGGGTCTAAAGATAGAGATTCGAAAAGAAGTGGTGCCCATGGGTCTGAAGACATATAGAGAAGTCGTGGAAAAGGCATTGCTAGTGGAAAGAGAGCTCAACTTCGAGCAGAGGTTGAGGAATAAGAGCAAGAGGCCAAGAAATGACCAAAACTACCATAGGGATCAAAGGAGGTAGAATGGGGGTCGACCTCAATAACTACAGGTGTAGGACAAGAAGCATGGATCAAATAATCAAAGACAGTAAGTATAACAGGATTGTGCTGAAGTGGATAGACAATTGGCTAAAATGCAAGGAGTATGTTTTTACTATGGTAAGAAGGGACACATTGCTAAGGAATGTTGGAACAAAGCACCACAGATGCAAAACCAAGTGTAGAACAATGGTCAGGGCAGGAATCAAGGGGGTCATGTCCAGCAATAGCAGGCGGGCAGAATCAAAACCGGTTATAGAACCAGGCCCAAGTGTATGCTATGGCCGATGGACAAGTGGACCCAACACTAAATTGTCGAAAACACATTTTTATTATTTAATGTTGCTTGGAAATGTTAATTGATTTGGGTGATACCAAGTCATTTATTTCAGAGGACTTAGTTAAAAGACTACAATTAGTGACTTTTACACCATTTGAACCATTATATGTATCCACTCCCATAGGGACTATAGTGACTGTGTAACACTCCAACCCCGTATCTTTAAGCATTGGACATGACCACCATTCTCTTACAGTGGACTAAACCAAACGGCGGGTTAGGCCGGTGTTACATTTACAAGTACACAACTTGCATCACTTTCTATTTCAATTATTTCATGCCATAACTTTATTTGACAGTACATAATTTAAATTTAAGAAATTGATAAAGCAGTAATATAAGAAATAACTGAAATTCATAAACTCAATTAATTAAATAAAATTGAGTACATAATTTGATCTTGAAGAAAAACTCTTACAGCGGAAGATTCAAAACTTGGGCAACATGCCCTTACATAAAAATTAGAAACTTTTTAAATAAAAAGAACATAACTAATATTCAATGTCTTCATGTAAATCATTCACCTGAAAAATACAAGGAAGGGTCAGCACATAGTCCAATGGATCTTTCTAAACATTTAAATCATTATTTCAATTCAAACAAACCAAGTATATCAAAAACTTTTGTACATTAGGCGATTCAAACAAATTTCTTGTTTATGGTTGACATTCGGACCAAAAGAGTTTAATCTCTATGTTCCACATCGTTGGGAGAGAGAATCACTCTTGGAAACTCAAACCTAATATCTATGAAGTGGGATCACTCTAGGAAACCCAGTTCAAAATCATCAAAAGTAAGCCGACAAGCTGGATCGGGGGTGGAACACACACGATAACACTATGCAATCCATCATCACGTCGGTACGTGGATTGAATCATTATTTAATTTTTTCTTAGTGATAAAACACACAATATCGGATTAAACCATCAATGCAACATGTACACAACATGAATCATCAAATATTTATTCATGGCACAATTCAAGCATATCATGCATCATTATTCTTGATTTCTAAACATGCATAACATGTATATTCATGGCACATCAAATAAATAAAGCATGCATATTTAAAACATATATCCAATCATTTAACTTCAAAACATCATCACACATGCATGACTTATTCAAATTAAAATAAAGAAGTAAAAGTTAGAAATCACTTCCATGTTAATGAGTCTCTTCTACACTCTTCTGAAATCCGACAGAGTTTCGTTCCTTTAAAGCTTCCAAACACTCAAGAACTCTCAAGACCACTCAAGAACAGTTCAAGATTACTCAAGAACTGAGAGGATTGCCAAGAAGAAGGCTAGAGAGAGTCAACAGGGACTAGTATGCTCTGTATTTGGGATGAAAACAATGAGAGCACTAGGGGTTCTTTATATAGAGTTTAAAATGGCATAGAATGGTAAGTTTTTGGTGTTCTCCTTGTAGGAAACTTGCTAATTATTCAAATTTTCGTGCCCTCCAAGTATAGGAAAATAGCAAGTGTGTTTGAAAAATTTAGAAACAAAATTTTTGGATTTTTAGGAATTTTTTCGAAATTTTTTGTTATTTTCTTGATTTTAATCGAAGCATGAATTATGGGTCGTTGATGATCCTCGATCGCATCAACAGTTTGCGATCATCCAGAAACCGTATCAGATTTGGACCGCTAGATTTCCTCGAGCATAGCACATGATTCGTGATTAACAGGGCGCGTCAGATTTGGATCGTTGGATGAGCCTCGATTGCAACACGACCGTTCGTGATCAACGAAACTCTCGTGGACCATTGATCAACCTCGAGCGCAGCAATGGATCGCGATCAGTCGAAAAGGTTTCAAATTTGGACTGTCTGATCTTCCTCGAGCGCAATAACGTTCGTGATTAACTTATGTCACTTTGATCTTCAGTGTTGGATGAACCTCGAGCGCAGCACCGATGATCATCACAACGCGAGCACGGATCCTGGCCATTGGATTTTCATCGATCACAGTTTTTGAATCTCGGGCGTGATTAACAAAACTCTTCTAGACCATTCGATCTTCCTCGATCGTTGTACGTTTGCAATCAACGAATGCGATCTGGACTATTAGATCAGGCGGATTGATTTTGGGCCATTGGATTTCGATGATCCGGTGCTCCTGAGTGCTGGTTTGGCTTTGATCTCGTTCGTTGGATCGTGCAGATTGATTTTGGACCATTGGATGCAGTTTCTAATTACCAAAATCACCTTCTAAGGTTGCTATTATCCAAAATTTGCCAATTCTACACTTTCTAATTGATGTAAACATGGTTTATTGCACATGTCTTTCCATTTTATTAATTTTCTAATATTCCCTCCTTTCTATTTCTTTAATATTGTATTTATTAGATATTTTTCTATTTTTTAATATTTTTAATGCCAACAATTTAATAATCTACAATTTTCATTTCTTCATTTTCATATATTTTTTATTTATATTTATTTCATATTTTTATTTTTAGGTAATTATTTATGTAATTATAAATTGATACTTATATAATGTTATATTTATTTTAGATAAATACAGGCATACTATATTTTTATTTAATTATGTAATTTTTTTATATACATATTCCTATAATATGTAGTATTTAACATTCATTATGCTAACACACATATTATTTACACACACATTAACTTATATATATATATATGTGTGTGTGTGTGTGTGTGTGTGTGTGTGTGTGTTTTATTTCTATTCTTTATTTCTTAAGAAATGAAAGCAACTCTTTAAATTTCTTAATTAATTCTACTAAATTGACATTTTCATTTAAATATCAAATTAAGGTTTCATTTGCCTACCCATAATTTGCACCCAAAAGTTTCTTAAAATCTTTGAAATTATTTCACTTAACTTATTTCATTTCATTTCATTAAACTTATTTATTTTTAGTTATTTGACAAAATTTTGGGTTATTACAACCTACCCTCCTTAAAAGAATTTCGTCCTTGAAATTTATACTCATTCACTTGGGCATCGTTTTGTCTGGTAGTTTGGTTTTGACTAAGTTGGTATGCCCAAGGGCTTTGCTACTTTTATAGGCTAACACTTAATTAAAATGGTACATTAGGAGTTCTTAAGGAAATAAATTTCATTAATAAAGATAATTGGTACAAAGCCTTATTTCAACTTAAAATTTATAAATGCTAACATATAGCAATCTAAAGGTCTCCCTACTACTACTCATATTCAAAATTAGTTTATTTGTCCTAACATTGGACTATGAGGGTTTCTACTAAGGGTCTTGATCTTCCTGAGCTTCAACAACCAACATTCTAGCTTGGTTCCTCACCATAACCCTTATTGTCTTGAGGCTGAGGAGTCCGAGTAGGTGCAGTTGGACAATTTCTAGCAAAATGACCCCTTTGTTTGCACACATAGCACATCCCTTGTCTCTTAGCCTGCTTTTTTTGTTTTTTTTCCAGTTTGGTGAGTTTGTTTCTGTTTCTTGCTTTTCTTTCTCGTCTTTTGATCATTTTGTGGTTTTTTGTTTTTATTCTTTACGGATCGTTTGAAGTGCATATCTTTTTTTATTGAGTTAATCTCAATTGTCTTACCTTTGGGCATGGTTAGTCTTAGAGGAATGACTAGCTCATTGATTCCCATTCTTAGTTAATTCTGAACCTCAGGCTATGACTGTAGAGTCCTCATCACCTGCTCGACCACCTGTCGAGTGATTTCTGCTATTATCTCTAGTGATAGGATGGAAGCTGGTGCCACATCTGCCCCTTGGTTACTTTGATCAGGTCTATTTTTGTTTTCTTGGATTCCTTCCATTACCTACAAGCCAAAGCCACTTTAGTGTCCTATCATAGAAGTTTGAAATAGGACATTCATTTAGGGTACTCACCCATCTTTTCTTATCCTCGGGATACTAAATGTTTTTCCAAACTTGAGAAATGGTCATATTTTCTACATCATAAGTTGTATCTGTTTCCTCAAGTTTTCATTTCGTTCGTACTATCATGACTCTAGAATCAAGTCTCTAGGTTCTCGATTTGTTTAGTAGCCTAAAGGCTTTTCTTCTAGGTTCTTTTCATGCATGGGTACAGGATTTGGTCCCAAAGCAAATAAACATTACAACATGCATATCACACAATCACGCTAGCACAACAAGGTTCCAAGCTTCCACCTAAACTTTCAAGTTCAAGTGTTTCATAGCACTCTACCCCTTCCACTTAGGCTTTCACCCAGAACAAAGCCGCACCAAAATAATTTCACAAATTGCTCGATAACTAAGGTTCTCGAGCCCACTATACTCCACCGTCCCATACCAGCAAGCATAAATAAACCCGTTCTGCCAGAGTTACCGATCATTCACCACACATGATCCATCATTCTCTGAGTCAAGGCTTCCTCCATACCCCCGAATTCCCATGCATCCTATACTACATAGAAATTGAAAGATACAGAAGCTTCCCAGTCTCGTGTCCTAATCAAACAATTTTCTGTTTTCACACAAGTTTTCGTCTCTAGCCTATGCCCTAGAGATTTTCTGTTTTCACACCACGTTTCTACCTAGGGTCTTTTTTTGGACCTAGGGTTCAATCTGGTTGACTCACAACCTCTGTCTAGTCAAGATACCATATTTGACATCTTTTCGACTTCTATTTACTTTCTTGCCCTAATTTTTCACCTTCTAGTTTTCCTTTATAGAAAATAAGAGTGTTCTTAAACTTCAACTACTCATATAAGCTAGTGGGACAACCTCCAGATTGGGCAACGAGACCAAGGTCTACTTAGCAACCGCGCTTTCTAAGGCGGGATAATCCACCTCCCTTTCAATGCTTAGCTTTACTCGGGATAAGGCTTATCCACTATCAGCTCAACTTGTAGTCTTTGTATCTACAAAATATACAGAAATATGTTTTTCCTTTTTGAAAATACTTTCTAAAACATTTTTCAAAATAGGAGGTAAGGCTTTCAAGATTCAATTCAACTTCAAGTGAAACCCAAATTTGAGTTTCTAATTCTTGTCAAGCACCTAATGTTTGGCATTCAAGATTCGATTCAATTCAAAGTGAAACCCTAATTTGAGTTTCTAACTCTAGTTAAACAACCACTAATTGACTTTCTAATTCTAGCCCAGCATATCTAATAGCTAAGCTCTTATACCAGCTTTGTAACACCCCAACCCCCATATCTTTAAGCATTGGACATGACCACCATTCTCTTGACAGTGGATTAAACCAAATGGCGGGTCGGGCCGGTGTTACATTTACAAGTACACAACTTGCATCACTTTCTATTTCAATTATTTCATACCTTAACTTTATTTGACAGTACATAATTTAAATTTAAGAAATTGATAAGGCAATAATATAAGAAATAACTAAAATTCATAAACTCAATTAATTAAATAAAATTGAGTACATAATTTGATCTTGAAAAAAAACTCTTACACCAAAAGATTCAAAGCTTGGGCAACATGTCCTTACATAGAAATTAGAAACTTTTTAAATAAAAAGAACCTAACTAATATTAATGGTCTTCAGGTAAATCAATTACCTAAAAAATAGAAGGAAGGGTGAGCACATAGCCCAGTAGATCTTTCTAAACATTTAAATCATTATTTCAATTCAAACAAACCAAGCATATCAAAAACTTTTGTACATTAGGCGATTCAAACAAATTTCTTGTTTATGGTTGATATTTGGACCGAAAGAGTTTAATCTCTATGTTCCACATTGTTTGGAGAGAGAATCACTCTTGGAAACTCAAACCCAATATCTATGAAGTGGGATCACTCTTGGAAACCCAGTTCAAAATCATTAAAAGTAAGCCGGCAAGTTGGATCGGGGGTGGAACACACACAATGAGACTATGCAGTCCATCATCACGTTGGTACGTAGATTGAATCATTATTTAATCTTTTCTTAGTGATAAAACACACAATATCGGATTAAACCATCAATGCAACATGTACACAACATGAATCATCAAATATTTATTCATGGCACAATTCAAGCATACCATGCATCATTATTCTTGATTTCTAAACATGCATAACATGTATATTCATGGCACATCAAATAAATAAAGCATGCATATTTAAAACATATATCCAATCATTCAACTTCAAAACATCATCACACATGCATGACTTATTCAAATTAAAATAAAGAAGTAAAAGTTAGAAATCACTTCCATGTTAATGAGTCTCTTCTACACTCTTCTGAAATTCGGTAAAGTTTCGTTACTTCAAAGCTTCCAAACACTCAAGAACTCTCAATACCACTCAAGAACAATTCAAGATTACTCAAGAACTGAGGGGATTGCCAAGAAGAAGGCTAGAGAGAGTCAACAGGGACTAGTATGCTCTATATTTGGGATGAAAACAATGTGAGCACAAGGGGTCCTTTATTTAGAGTTTAAAATGGCATAGAATGGTAAGTTTTTGGTGTTCTCTTTGTAGGAAACTTGCTAATTATTCAAATTTTTGTGCCCTCCAAGTATAGGAAAATAGCAAGTGTGTTTGAAAAATTTAGAAACAAAATTTTTGGATTTTTAGGAATTTTTTTAGATTTTTTTGTTATTTTCTTGTTTTTAATCGAAGCATGAATTATGGGTTGTTGATGATCCTCGATTGCATCAACGATTCGCAATCATCCAAAAATCATATCAGATCTGGACCGCTAGATTTCCTCGAGCATAGCACATGATTCGTGATTAACAGGGCGCCTCAGATTTGGATCGTTGGATGAGCCTCGATTGCAACACGACTGTTCGTGATCAACGAAACTCTCGTGGACCGTTGATCAACCTCGAGCGTAGCACTAGATCGCTATCATTCAAAAAAACTTCAAATCGGGACCGTTTGATCTTCCTCGAGCACAGCACCATTCGCGATTAACTCATGCAACTTTGATCTTCACCGTTGGATGAACCTCGAGCGTAGCACCGATGTCATCACAATGCAAGCACGGATCCTGGCCGTTGGATTTTCATCGATCGCAGTGTTCGGATCTTGAATGTGATTAACGAAAATCTTCTAGATTGTTCGATCTTCCTCGATCATTGTACGTTCGCGATCAACGAATACGATCTGGACCGTTAGATCAGGTGGATTGATTTTGAGCCGTTTGATTTTGATGATTCAGTGCTCTTGAGTGCTAGTTTGGCTTTGATCACGTTCGTTGGATTGTGCAGATTGATTTTGGACCTTTGGATGCAGTTTCTAATTACCAAAATCACCTTCTAAGGTTGCTATTATCCGAAATTTGCCAATTCTACACTTTCTAATTGATGTAAACATGGTTTATTGTATATGTCTTTCCATTTTATTAATTTTCTAATATTCTCTCCTTTCTATTTCTTTAATATTGTATTATTAGATATATTTCTATTTTTTAAATATTTTTAATTCCAATAGTTTAATAATCTACATTTTTCATTTCTTCATTTTCATATATTTTTATTTATATGTATTTCCTATTTTTATAATTATTTATGTAATTATAAATTGATACTTATATAATGTTGTATTTATTTTAGATAAATACATGCATACTACATTTTTATTCAATTGTATAAATTTTTTTATATACATATTCATACAATATGTAGTATTTAACATTCATTGTGCTAATACACATATTATTCGCACACACATTAACCTATATATATATATATGTGTGTGTGTACTTTATTTCTATTCTTTATTTCTTAAGAAATGAAAACAACTCTTTAAATTTCGTAATTAATTCTACTAAATTGACGTTTTCATTTAAATATCAAATTAAGGTTTCATTTGCTTAGCCATAATTTTCACCCAAAAGTTTCTTAAAATCTTCGAACTTATTTCACTTAACTTATTTCATTTAATTTCATTAAACTTATTTATTTTTAGTTATTTTACAAAATTTTGGGTTACTACAGATTGCGCAAAAAATTTGTACATGTGAGTTGAGATTTGGTGACAAATTAATAATTGCTGACCTTAGAGTATTTTCTTTTCATGGGTATGATGTGATATTGGGTATGAAATAGTTGGCTTAGTACCAAGCTCACATCGACTGCCCGAGATGGAGAGTCACATTTACTTTACCATCTAGTGAGTTGGTGAAGGTCTATGGTAAAATTGAAAGATTACCTAGAAACCCAGTGGCAGCAATGCTATACAGCATGAGCCAAAGGGAAGATTTTTGAAAGTTGATGGATGAAGATGTGTTGGGAACTTAATTAGGGATACAAGACATTATGGTACTGAAAAATTATGTAGATGTATTTCTAGATGACCTACTAGACTGCCACCACGAAGGAAAGTAGAATTCAAAATTGAAGTTTATCCTAGAACTGATCCTATAGTTATTCCACCCTATAGGATGGCACCAGTTGAATTGAAAGAGTTGAAGATGAAGCTAGATGATCTTTGGGAGAAAGGTTTCATTCATCCGACTAAATCACCTTGGGGAGCTCCAATACTACTTGTAAAGAAGAATGATGGATCTATGAGGTTATGTGTTGATTACAAAAAATTGAACAATGTTACTGTGAAGAATAAGTATCCATTACCTAGAATTGATGACCTATTTGATCAATTAAGGGGAGCCATATATTTTTCTAAGATTGATCTAAGGTCAGGATATCACCACTTGCATATTAGGGAATAGGACATCTCAAAGATAGCATTCAAAACTAGATATGGTCACTTTGAGTTTGCTATAATCCCTTTAAGTCTAATTAATGCACCAGCACCTTTCATAGATTTGTTGAATAGGGTTTTTCGACCTTACCTAGATTAGTTCGTAGTAGCTTTTGTTGATGACATCTCAATTTTTTTCAAAATCAAAGGAAGAGCTTGTGAAACACTTAGACTATTTTGGAGACTCTTAAAAACTAACTATTTTGGAAACTCTTAAAAACCACTAGTAGTATGCTAAATTTAGTAAATGTGTATTCCAGATGAAGATGGTAAAATTTCTCGAGCACGTAGTATCTGTTGATCTGCAGAAAGTAGAAGCAATCATGAATTGGAAACAACCTAAGACAATCACTAAGATTAGAAGTTTCCTGGAATTAGCTGGATATTATGGGCGATTTATCCAAGAATTCTCCAAGTTAGTAGACTCTATAGCAGACTCTATGACAAAGCTAACTTAGAAGGGAGTTAAGTGTATTTGAGATAACAGATGTGAGTATGCTTTCCAAGAGTTGAAGAAGAGACTTATTCAACTCCGATACTAATTACCTCGACTCATGAACTAGGGTATACATTCTGCACTAATGCATCAAGAAATGGTTTGTGTGTTGCACTGATGTAGGATATTAAGGTTGTCGCGTATGCCTCATAACAACTAAAGTTACATGAATAGAACTATCCAACTTATGACTTGGAGTTAGCAACTATTCTTTTTGCCTTGAAGATTTGGAGACATTATATATATGGAGATAGATTTGACTTGGACTCAGACCATAGAAGTCTGAAATTCATATACACTCAAAAGGAGTTGAACCTCAAATAAAGAAGATGGATGGAATTCTTGAAAGATTATGACTTTCAGCTTCACTATCATCCAGGAAAGGAAAATGTTGTAGCATATGCCTTAAGTTGAAAATATAGTAAAATAGAAGAAGAAAAAGGTTAGGATATCAGCTGATAGAGGGTTATAATCTGTGTGATAGAACAAATGAGGATTAAGTAGTGTTATTCACTATGGGGTATCAGTCAAATTTACTCCAACAGATCAAGGAAGAGCTGAAATAGGGCAGATGGATTTTATATCTTATCAAAGGTGTTAAACGAGGCTGACAAAGTAATTTGAAAATTGATATAGATGGCATAATGAGATTGGGCAACAGGGTTTGTGTACTTAAGAGCAGGTAGAGTAAACATATGATATTAGATGAGGCACACCATATGAAATATATTATGCATCTAGAGGTGACGAGATGTATCAGAATCTCACAAAGCATATTCATGAAAAGGGATGAAGAAAGACGTAGCTACATTGTCTCTAAGTGTTTAACTTGTCAACAGGTTAAAGCTGAACATAGGAGACCAATAGGTTTACTCCAACCTCTTATTACACCAGAGTGGAAGTGGGACAACATTGTGATCGATTTTGTTAGCAGGTTGCCAAAGAATCAAAAAGGGGAAGACACTGTGTTTGTTATAATTGATCGTCTCACAAAGATAGCTCACTTCCTACCAATCAGATCCATAGATCCAATTAGTAAACTGGGGAACTTTATGTAAAGAGATCGTGAGACTGCATAGAGTATCCAAGACTATATTATCAGAGCGAGATGCAAGGTTCAATCTCAATTCTGGCAGAGTCTACAAAAATAGTTAGGTTTCAAACTGATGATGAGCACACATTTCACCCATAGACAAATGGACAATCAGAAAGAGTAATATAGATCGTGGAGGATATGTTGAGAGCATGTGTCTTTGTCACAACCTAACCCTAGGCCCACAGGACCTCCACACCTATGCTTTCTCAGTGGTGACTCTCAAGGTACTATCCCCTCCCCCTGGGGTTTTCTTGCCTTTGCAGAGTTTCAAACCCACGACTTGGGGCTTAAGTACATAGATTTCACAAAATCTACTACCATTGAGCCGCCTTTTAATGTCTCAACCCACTCTTGGGCCCATAAGACCTCCACACTTGTGTTTTCCCCATGGTAACTCTCAAGGTTGTGGGTTCAAAAATCCTTGGAGGCTAGAAAACCCCAGGGGGAGAGGATAGTACCTTGAGAGTCACCACCGGGAAAGCACAGGTGTGGAGGTCCTATGGGCCCAGGAGTGGGTTATGACAATTTTTGATTTCAAGGACAACTAGAGCAAACACTTGCATTTAGCTGAATTTGCCCACAATAATAGCTATCAAGCAAGTATCCGAATTGCACCCTATGAGGCTCTATATGGTAGACCTTGTAGGTCACCATGTTGGGCTAATTTGGAAGATTGAGTGCTTATAGGACCAAACTTGGTATACGAGATGAATGAACAAGTAAAATTGATTCAGAGGAGATTAGTGATGGCTCAAAGCAGATAGAGGAGCTATGCTAATAGGCAAGGGAGACCCCTAGAGTTCTAGAAGGGTAAAAGAGTTTTTCTAAGAGTTAGTCCTGAGAAAGGTATTAGAAGATTTAGACATAAGGGAAAACTATCACTAAGATTTATTGGACCATTTGAGATCACAAGGCGAGTCAAAAATTGTGCATATGAGCTCAATCTACCTCACCAGATGTCCTCGATTCATAATGTCTTCCATATATCGATGTTGTGGAAGTACGAACTTGACCCCTCTCATATCATCCACTAGGAGGAGATATGAGTACAAGATGACACAACATACGACGAATCTGTAATTAATATATTGGATCACAAGTACAGAGCCTCAGGACAAAGGGCATTCTTTTAGTCAAAGTCCTTTGAAGGCATCACAGCGTCAAGAAAGCAACCTAGGAATTAGAAAGTTATATGCGAACAAAATATCCCAATCTATTCACCAAGAACACTTGATCAACATTGTTGTGTATAACTAACGATCTAGGTAAGTCATTTCAAATTTCGATGACAAAATTTTAATTTAAGAGAGGTAGATTGTAATAGCCTAGAAATAAATAAATAAATTCAATTTAGTGGGATGAAGATTAAAAAAAAAAAGAGATACATATATATATATATATATATATATATATATATATATATATATATACCTGAAAATAAAGTATATACAAATATATACATTATATATACAAGTGTCTATTGGTTAAAAATAAAATAAAATAATAAAATAAATAAATAATATTATTTAATTTCCATAATCAATAAAAGGTTCAATAAATTTAATTTTTTTCTATAAGAGAAAATAAATATGAGAAACCATAGAGAAAATAATACAAAGTGTGTATATTTAGAGGTATAAAGGGGTGTAGCATATTTTATCATGTGTTTTCATGCAAAAAAAAAAAAAACTTGATTCCTAAGTTAACTAAAACCATCAAAACTGACAACCCTCTAGTTCCCACTCCACGCATGGATTAGAAGATAAGAGTTTGAGAAAAATCAAACTCTACAAGAAGACGATCACAACGAAATCCCTATTTATCCTCAAAACAAACTCCAATTTGATCCAAACTCAAAATGGCAATTCCTTTTTCTCTCTTCCCTCTTTTGGCCGATTTTCTCTTTTCTTTGTTAACTTTAGTCAACTTTCTTTCTTCTTGTGTAACCCTAGTAGATTTCCTTCCTCTCTTGCCAATCCTAGTCATCCCAAGTCCAAATCAAAGAGAAATCCCATGTACAATCAACTACCTAGGCCTATCTTTATCCAAAGAAATATTTCCTTATCTTAAGGCGGTGCCCTTTTTCTATAGAAAATCAACTCCCCTCTTGTTTTTCCCCACTCTAGGCTACTTCCTTCCTCTCTTGCAAATTCTATTCATTTCAAGCCTTCAATCATAGAGAAATCTCACCAAATTGAAGCGCACACATTGATTCATATGGTATTAACCCTACACAACATTTTATTCTCTTTCTTTTCTCCTTCTCTTTTCCTTCTAGGTGTTGATTTTGTATTCTCCCTTCTTGCAAGTCATCCATTTGGTTCAGCCATTGAAGAACATCACAAGAGGTTGATATAACACACATTAAGCAAAATTATCCATTCTATAAGGTACTACCCTACACTATCTTCACTACCCTTTTTATCTTTTCTTTTCTTCTTCTTTCCACCCATTGATGTGATCATTCTTTCCATCAAAATATCTAAGATATTTTCCTAATCCCATCATCAAAACAAAAACTTAAATTAGTGTGACACCCCGACCTCAGGTTCGAACTCCCTAGAGTGGAACATTGAGTAAACTTCCCCTGAAGTCGAAGTACTCAAATTTCCTCTTTCCCTGTTTCTTGTTTGCTACCTATATGCAGTCTAGATGCATGCATGAAAGAATTAATTCAAATAAAATAAGCAGCAAAACAACTCTTAAAATCTGAAACATCAATGTCCATTTTAAATTAGTTAGAGTATAACAATTCCTGTTCAAAGTCCAAAACATGGAAATCCAAAAGTAAATGTACCTCTTAAAACCAAATAGACTCATGCCTGATTCAATATTTACATCAAAATACATGTCAAAATAAAATCAAGTCAATCTCTCAGAGGTTCATTTTGTTATGCCTTGAGACCTTTATAAATCAGTGTAAATTTCTCATGTGGATACCTGAAAAATAAAATTTGGGTGGACTCGAAAGCCCAGTGTGTCATCCCTACACATCACAAGCATCATAAAGATCAAACTCAAAACATGCAAGCACTTTCAAAGCATTAATCATTTCACACAGTAGATTGGTTTATTGCGACCTAGGTCCGAAGGAGATAATCTTCTTGAATTCCCTGGCGGTTCCAGAATGCCATGATACGATAGGCTCAGTCGTATCTCGCAAGTAGGTGTATGCTACAATTCCCCATCCATACACAATAAACACATCAATTCTACTTGCGTTAAGTTTCAAGTACACTGCACAAAGATACTTGGGGCCCTTAAATCAATTATCAATCAATAATATACACAAACGTCCATGTACACTACACAGCCATACCTGGTGCATTTAGGTACACTAAGCTCAGCCATACCCTTGGAATCCACTATCTCAAAAACAAATAATACTAAACAGTCATTATTCATTTCCAAGTACTCTTAACTGAGTAATACAGTATCAGAGCGAGGCTACCTATGATGCACCTCCAACTGTTCACTGCAAGGATACTATAATGCGCTCGATGGCTACATACATCGCATCAGCAATTGTATTCTTAAAATCATTTATCTTCTTTTAAGTTCTCAATCAATCAAGTCATTCCATACAACATACTATTCACAATAGTAGCATTCAAAAATATGTGAAGCATGGAGATGAAAACCATGAAATGCAATAATAGTGATTAATCTGACACCAAGTATCTTTATTCAACTCAATTAAGCCAACAAAAATCAGAACATGCATATATTAGATCCTGAAACTACCAAACAATCATGTTTCAGATTAAAATCTAAATAATACGAGTGAGCAAGGAAATTCGGCCCACCTGAATTTTTTTTTAAATTTCCTTTGCCTTCGTTTATTGAACTTCATAGATCTTAGATATCTAATCTGCAATTAACATCAATAATAATAATAATAATAATAATAATAATAATAATAATAATAATAAATCCTTAAGCTTCAATTAACCTATCTATAATGAATTAAAATAATTCTAAACTTAGATACTCTTAGACTCTAGTATTATTTTTATTAAAATTAGAATCTTTCCCACAGTACTCATCCTTGTTAGATCTCAAAATAATTCTAATCTCGGATTTATGAACCTTCCAGCATTATGTTCAATAAAATACTTTTCTTTTTGAAAATAATTTATTCATATTCAATAAATTTCATTCCAATTAAAATAAGGTTTCCATATTTAAAAATTTGAACTAAACTCTAAAATACCAATAATCACATAAGAAAACTTCTAAGCCAATCCTATTCATTCATTTTCAAGGAAAATTATTCATATCAAAATAATATCTCTCAAATATAGAACTCTCCAATATGAGCCTCCAAAAATTCCTATTTTCTCAAATAAAGAATTTCACTCAAATAGGATTGTTCCCACATTCAATATTTGTTTTCACATTCTAAATAATTAAATTTCAATCTTAAAACTCTCTAAGTTCCTATTTCCTTTTTTTTTCAAATCAAATAAAATAATCTACAACTTACACTTCATTCAAAAATTCTTTTATCTTTCAAACAATGATATATGCTCAAATGAGACTATTCCAATATTCGCATCTAACTTTTAAATAACCATTTCTATCAAAACAAGACCATGCGAATATTTAACATTCATATTTAACTCCCAAATAAATTAACTTTTCAATCTCTGAATCTCTACAACCCCATGAACTTTGATATCATCATTCCAACACCCATCAAATAATTTATTCATCACAATTAAAATATTTCAAAGAGAAAATGAGAATTTAAACTCAAACCTTTTTGCTAACAGCTTCAAAATTCTCTATTTTTTGCTTCGGAGGTTTTCGAGTATTTAGACCTGTTCTTTATATGCCATGTAATCCAAATAATTCATTCAAAATTAATTACAACTCCAAAATTAAAGAAAATAGATTGTTATTCCTTTCTGCAATTGATTATTTGTTCAAAACTCCTCCAAAACACATTCCTCATAAATAATACCTTGCAATAATATTAAAACATATAACCTAAGTCTTGGGCATTTGAATATGAGATCTCGAATGCTAGACTCTCATGTGCGAGAGTTCAAAAGAAAAGCATTTGAATGCGAAGGGTTCAACATGCCTAAAATACGAAGCTTCGAATGTTGAATCCCATTTTTCACATTTAAAGCAAGGTAAAACACTAATCTTTAACCATTAGAACACAAGGATCATGGAAATGAACATGGTATACCTATATGCTTTTGTTTCCCTTTCGTTCCTCCCCGAAACAAGTTTTGATGCCCTAAATCTATTGCAAATCCAAACATAGCATCCAATCTTTCAAAAACATTAACACAAATCAGGTTAAGCATCCATTAAAGGGCAAAACGAAGCTCACCAAAGTTCTAAACAATTTTGAACGTCAAAACCCTTGAACCCCTTCTTCGTAGCTCATTCTTCACTTTTCTATGCTCCAAAACCCTCTCAAAATCCCTCAAACGAATAGATGAAATTTTTATTTCTTTGTTGAAGCTTTTTTGTGCAAAATCCCCAATGTAGGGCATCGAGTTTTTGTCATTTTCATGCCCAAAAAATTCAGATCGTGTTGCTAAAGGGTTCTTCACAAATTTGGGTTCGAAACTAGGGCATCATCTTTCCATCTGTTCTGTGCCCAAAATCAAAATGCAGCAGTTGTTCTTCTCTCTTTCAATGCACATATAGCAATGTAACAACAAGATCTAGATTTTTCTTCATAAGCACAACATAATGCAAGTGTGTTCTTCCTCTTCACGCACCAAAAACCCAGCAACATGTCTTCTTTTTTATTCCTCTTCATCCAAACCAGCAGAATGTGATTTGTTGCTCTTCTTTGTCCAAACATAGCAGCAGCACGCACAGCTGCTAGTTTTCTTTGTTTTTTTTCTCCACGGACCAGTAGATACCACTCCTTCACTCCTCTTTTCTATTCGCAAAGCACAACAACACCCAATAGATTGAGCTATTGTTCCTCTCTGTGCACGATTCACAGCACAAAAACTATGGTTTCATCTTCTTCGTCAAGCCCTAGAAGGCACCAACTCGGATCTCACCTTCTTTATGACGTTCTTTTTTCTTCTTCTTCTCTCGTTTGATTGTCACACCCAAACACAATAAGCCCTAAATTTTTGTTTTCGTTCTTGCCGTTCGCTCAAAATTAGAGCACACAAAAATAGTTTTTTTTTTTCTTTTCAATCAACAAAGATTTGATTTATTTCTCAAACCCTTATTTGATTTTAATCCACCAACATTATGAACCAATATTTGATTTTATTTCTCAAACCATAGGTTATGCATCCATTTAAATAAAATATGATTTTAATTCATTTACTTCTTTTTCATACTTCTCGCGTCTACATACCCACGCAAGCATCATATTATTTTATTTTGATTTTTATTTTTATTCCTACTATCTCATGAACCTCGTATATTTTTCTTTTCCATTGCTATGCTATTTTGCGAGCCTCGTATCTGCATTTATTATTAATTTATTATTATTATTTTTCTCCCAAACCTAATTTTTATTTTATAACTTTTTAACCCAAAGTTTACATCACATATATGTAATCAAAACATTTATTTTATTTCTCGATTGATTATTTTATATTTTTATTTTAATTGCGAAATGTGTGCATTGGTGAGATTTTGGGGTATTACAATCAGCTCGAGGAGGAGCCAATAACTCTTGTTTGAAGCACACATCATCAACGATACGTTCTAAGCAGCAATAAGAGGTATAATGAACCTATTCCTTTTTAATGGTTACTCACTGAATTCTAGCAATTAATCTAATGCTCTAGAGGATTATAAGTTTATGGAAACAAGAAATGTTGAAGGAAAAAGCAAGTTTGCATGGAGGAAGGATCAACTATAAATGTGTGATCATGAAACCAAGGATTATGCATAGCATATGAGGGGTGTAGTCATTAAGATGGTAAAATAGGGTAAATAATGCATTGTTGATGAAAAACCAGCAAGTTAAGTTGTTAAAAAATCATTAACATAGTTGCACAAGATGATAATTGTAGGACATGATGATAGAGCATACAAACAAGGCATGTATACATGAATTAACTAGTGCATATGCATGATTAAGGGGAGGTTGAGTGTAATTGCATGCAGGGTGATGTTTCCATATGTTAAGATGTCAAAAATCAGCAAGTTAAGTTTTTGGAAATTGATGGTTAAACATGCCTAAGAGGTTAGAAATGGGTGAAAGACCTTAATGTGCATCAAATTATGATAATATGTGCGTAAGTTATGAAAACAACTATGATTTCTTGCACTTGATGCATGCTGGTTGTAATACCCCAGAATTTTGTCAAAAAATTTAAAATAAATAAAATAAGTCAAATAAATTAATTTCAAAGATTTTAAGAAATTTTGGGTGCAAATGGTGGGTTGGCACATGAAAAATAAAATAAATT
>JAJIYU010005336.1:0-22543 GCA_030144865.1 Tinospora cordifolia
TCTCTCTCTCTCTCTCTCTCTCTCTCTCTCTCTCTCTATAAAAATGCTGGTTTGTTTTTAAATGGTTATGGTGTGATTTAGTTATTTTTCTAATGGTTTTTTGTTGTTGTTGTGATTCACAAATATGAAAGAGCCATATGCTGGAATTTTGATTGTCACCCAAGATCTGAATTACAGAGGGGGTGAATTATGAATCACAAGTCTGATTTTGTCTTTCATCCTACTCTACAAATAATTGTTTCTTTTCTATGGAAGCATGAGAACCTAATGTGTTAGAGGTTGCTTTCTTGTAACTTGAAGTCTCAACTTGCTGAAAAGCACACTATTAGTATCTCTATAAAAAAAATATTAAAAAGATCTTGTAATTCTGGAGTTTTTCAATATATCAATATTTAGCATTGTTAGCAATCACTTGATATTCATTATTCGATTGTACCTATCATCTACAACTTTTTGGTCAAGTAGTTTTTAACATCATGAATTAACCTCGAAGTTTGGCGAACTTCCATGAATTAGTACCATTTTTCTTACCATCAAAGTGGAAAGTGGATGTAAAATTGAATTTACGAAAATTCACTAAAATAATTCAATAAAATTCAATAATCTTAACGACATTTAATAAAATCTTCAATACAAAAATACAAAAATTCAATAAAATTAGATGAAACTCAACATATAAAAAATTATTTTATTAATGAAAGAAAAAAATTGCTAATAATTATGTAGTATTTTCGACCAAGGAATGAAAATTCCCCAAATTTCGGTGAATTATTTCAGAGTTTTTGACTATCGAATCAGAGTCTAATTGTAAAAGAAAATTTATCGAAATTCGACAAAACTTTGAAGATTTCAACAAAATTTGACAAAACTTCGAAGATTTTGACAAAATTCGAGAAAAATTCGAAGATTTTAGTGATGTTTGGTAAAAATGGTGGAATACGTAAGTAAATAATATAAAATTTTTAACATGTGCGATGGACATTAAATATTGTTAATGTTAAAATATATGTTTTAAACAATTATATTTATACTTTTATATGTAAAATGTTTCGATTTATATTTGTTTTCTTATTTTAGCGTTTATATAAAATTTTTTGAACTTCTCTAAGTTGCCAATTTATTACAAAAATTTTCTCAAATTTCTCGAACTCTTCAAATTAATTCTAATTTTCTATGGTCGAAGTTTGAGGTAAAGTCGAATTTTCGTTCAATGTTTAACATAAGATTATGATATCAAGACTTTGGGCAATTGAGAGGCCTCAAATTCAAGTTTCTTTGTTAGCATTTGCATGCTTTGTGTTGTTTGTTCTTCTACCTCCTTATCTTTCCCCATGCAAGATGAGGCTAAGCATGAGAGATGGTGTTATTAATTGTTTTGTATACATTGTTAGGCCTCTTCCCATTTGTTATAACTTGGACAACTCTGACCAACATTTCATGTGGGACAACAATTATTGGGATATCGAATTTTACTCATTTTGGTTTCCATATTAATTGCTAGGATCTCTGCCAAGCTGATCCTAAATCACTAACAGCACAATGGACAATGCTTTTGCCAACCAGTGATGTGTTACAGCCTAGGTATGTGTTACTGATAGCTTTTGCTCTTTTGTTTTCTCTATTTTGTTCATTAATTTTATTTATGTTTCACCTTTATTTTTTTTCCCCACTTTTCTTGTTCTTCAACTACTCTTGTTATTTGGCTAATCAGGAGGAAGCATGAGCCTACTTTAATGACTTGCTTGCTATTTGATCCAATTTTAAAGGTGCAAGAACTAGAGTTTTCATTTTTTTATATGCATCATCTTTCTATAGTCTGTAGTTTTGTTTAAAGTAAATTTTCTGTAATTCTTTTTTTTTTCCTAAAATGCTTTACAATCAATTTGAAAAAACCTTTAATTCTTGTGAACTCTCTGTTGGAATCTGTAGCTTATGATTTCTGCTTTGTTATGTTTAGACCCGGGTGGCAGCAGCCACAACTTTAACCTCCGTGTTAGGGGCTGCGTCACCTGTTTTCCTGCAAGTAGCAGAGTACAAGGAATCTACTAAACTTGGCCCATTTACATCACTTTCAAGCTCAGTTGGCCAAATGCTTTTACAACTTCATGCAGGTATAGGAAGAATAACACTAGTTAATGTTAGATTCAGTTGAATGTACATACTCTTTACTGTTTCCTAAGAGATCTTTAAGAACAGTTTATTGACATTTCTGTTTGCTTGTCTTTGCTGAACTATCATAACTTTGTCTTGTAATCTGCCATACAGGTATATTATATTTGGTTCAGCAAGAAGCTCATAGTGGGATGTTTGCACCCTTGTTTAAAAGTCTCATGCTTTTGATTACCGCTACCCCGTACGTTTCCACTTTGTATAAGCTTTCATAGGATCCTTATCAAAAGAAAGAGGTTCTCTTATTACCTTATATAATGTGAATGTCATTCAAGATAAATTTAATATTTATGCTTCCCCTATTGTTTCATGGTTCATTCTTAGGTGAATTTATCCTGCACTAAAAACCATATGTAAATTACTAGTAGAGTAAAAGTTCTTTTGCTTTTCTTCATTGCAACCTCGTAGTCATTTCTTGAATCTTGTTTGCCTGTAATTGTCAAACAGCTATGCCAGAATGCCTGGAGATTTATTACCTTCAGTTATTTCATCTATAAGAACAAGGATGATAAAGGGGTTCCCCTCTAGAGCAGATCACAATGGCTTGATGGTTAGTTCAGTTAATTTTAATGTTGATACCCTCGTGTTAAAATGTTCTTTTTTTTGAATGCTATCTGTATCATGTCTTGTTGATAGGTGATTGGTCTCAGTTGCCTGGGAGCAGCTTTCTCTACCTCACCACCTTCGTTGCATGTTCAAAAGGTGCTTCAGGAAGAAATATCAATAGGTTCTTTTTCCAACAACCTAACCCTAATAGCTCCTTATCCTAGTTTACTGAATGTTGTAGACCTTTCAATATTCCACCACATTTAGGTGTTGCACCTCTTGTCAAAACAATTTAGGTGCTAAGCCATATAATTGATGCTATTGAATATTTTTGAACTTAAGCATTTGTGCATTTAGTTCTCTACTTTTGATTCAGATGCTAATGGAGTGATTTTTTAAGTACTCTTAAATTCTATTCTTTAATGAGTCTTTGATTATTAGCATGGTAGTAAAATTCCCCAAACTTTGTATAACACCCCGGGCCCACTACATATCGATATTGTCTCCACCTTAGCCACCATTAATTGGGTGTAAGGTTTTGTTCTTGACGAGACTCGAACTTGAGTCTCTCAAAAGCGTTCGGCACTAGTAAGGCTCGCAATTGCTCATTTAGCCCAGACATCGCTCTAGTGTCGGACCGATGTGGAACATTACAATCCACCCCCTTGGAGCAGTTCTATCCTCAAGATTACATTGTCGTTGCACCTATAGCGGCTCTGATACCATTTGTAATACATCGGGTCTCACTACGTGACGATATTGTCCCCTCTTGGCCACGTCCAGCGTGAGGGTTTTGTTCCTGGAGAGACGCTAACCAGCCATCTCTCAAAATGCATCGGCACTAATGACCACCCGTGTATGTACTCATAGCCTAGTCTCAACTCTGAGGTCCCATCGATGTGGAATTATTCATCCACCCCCCCCTTGGAGGCCATCTCGTCCTCGAGATGTACACTCGTTATGCCCAGAGCTTGGTCTGATACCATTTGTAACACCCCAGGCCCACTACGTACCAATATTGTCCTCACCTTAGCACCACTAACTAGGTGTAGGGTTTTGTTCTTAGCAAGACTCGAACCTGAATCTCCCAAAAGCGTTCGACACTAGTAAGGCTCGCAATTGCTCATTTAGCCTAGGCATTGCTCTAGTGTCGGACCGATGTGGGACATTACAATCCACCCCCCTTGGAGCAACAACCTTGGAGTTTGAACAAGATGTTTCAAAAGATAAATAATCTCACATCATCTGGATCTCAGAGTTGAGACTGGGCTATGAGTGCATAAACGGGTGGTCACTAGTGCCGACTCGTTTTGGGAGATGGTCGGGCGTGGCTAAGAGGGGACAATATCATCATGTAGTGGGACCTGGTGTGTTACAAAATGGTATCGGAGCAGGCTCTGGGCGTAACTAGTGTGCATCTCGAGGGCCAGATGGCCTCCAAAGGGGGGGGGATGAATAATCCCACATCAGTTGGACCTCAGAGTTGAGACTAGGCTATGAGTGCATACATGGGTGGTCACTAGTGCTGACGCGTTTTGGGAGATGGCTGGGCATGGCTAAGAGGGGATAATATCGTCATGTAGTGGGACTCGATGTGTCACAAAATGGTATCGGAGTAGGCTCTGGGCGTAACGAGTGTGCATCTTAAGGATCAGATGGCCTCCCAAGTGGGTGGGGGGGGGGGGGGGGGGGGCGGCGGGGGGGGGGGGGGGAGAGGGGGGGGGGGGGGGGCCGGCGGGGGGGGGGGGGGGGGGGGGGGGGGGGGGGGGGGGGGGGGGGGGGGGGGGGGGGGGGGGGGGGGGATGAATAATCTCATATTGGCTGGATCTCAGAGTTGAAACTGGGCTATGAGTGCATACACGGGTGGTCACTAGTGCCGACGCGTTGTGGGAGAAGGCTGGTTAGCTTCTTTCTAGGAACAGAACCCCCACGCTTGGCTTACCTAAGAGGGGACAATATTGTCACGTAGTGGGACCTGGTGTGTTACAAAATGAATGCAGTCCTTGATTCACCAGAGCTTCTAGGTGAATCAACCGTGCTTGCAGATGTTCATGACTACGATAAATAGTGTCAAGAATGGCAGTAACCCACGCAAGCAGTGGCTCACTAGGTCCTAGTCAGTTCGACATTTTGTAAACCTGACAAGTTCACAGTCAAACAAACCAACTCAGTAGATAGTCAGCATATAGCATGTACACACTCATCCGCAATAGCTATAAGTCAATTAAAGCATTGGCCCTAAGTAAGGTAATACCCTAATTAGGCCTCATATAACCACAAAATCAATTTTTTGCTACTTCACTATTTAGTCCACTACAACTTAACAACTTGTGGTCTCTACCATGAATAACTCTGCTGTTAACTTTGGCTCTGCTATGAACCTTTGGCTTTGATACCAACATTGTCGAGACCCCACCAATGACCCGATCGACACAATAGCTTGACATGTAAACCACTCCATCTACCCGCCTGACTGTTGTGAAGCCTCTTCTTCACACATACCTTATTTAAGCAACTTCAGTATATATATATATATATAATAGATGTCACACACACAGCGGAAGATTTCAGTTAATTTTGAACATTCACAGTTATATATACATTCATCAGTGTCATTTATATAGACATAGTGAAGATCCACAAAAACATTAAGCAAACTGGATTTATCTACACAGGAGGTTACACAACCCACATATTCAATCCTACTCCATGAGTAAACCTTTTCCCTTATCTACCTGGGAAGGATATGTAAAATGAAATAATAGAGAATAATGAGCCCAACCAACTACAGGCTCAGTGAGTAACAAATCTAACTTATCACTTAAGGCAAATATTCTAAGAACAAATGGATGCATGCTCAGATGTTCACAAGTAGGGTAAATGCAACAATAACATGATCATGGTCGCTTATCGGTAAAACACGTAAGTCTAATTTCAGAACTCTCATGAGCCAGGTGGTCTAAAACTAAGAACTTATGTCTGTCGGTTATTGCTTACCTCTCATGTCACTGCACAACATGTAAGCTCACCAAAATGTCACTCACAGACCTAGACAATGTCATGAAAGTCCAAAAGAGATATAAAATTCGATAAATCATGCATCTCATACTAACAATCCACAATGCACATATATAATTAATGCAAACAGAATGCACATGCTTAAGTTGATAAATTAAAGAAAGTACTCATAGATATCTATTACTTCTCTCTCTGTTGATCTTGTGATCCCCCAAGCCTGGAACAACTTGATTACATTTGTTGGCTCATTGTTAGTATCTATATTATGGTTCTGATTAATGATCTTTACAAGTTAAACATGTTTCCTCATTGTTTATAATCTATTGCTCCCTCATTAGGTCTAATTAACTCAAGGTTCTATAACTATATACTTGGGTTTGAGTTTAGACATGGGATATTCTAGCTCGGTGTGCAATAGTGCAACTTGTGGAATTTACTGAGACTTCGTTATATGCTCAATTGACTCTAAATTTGGGGGAGATTCTCTTCAACCAATCTAGTTTCACTGGAAGTCACTGTTTTCAATGCTCCTTTCATTTTAGTCCCTATGCAGAACATGAAGCTAGTTTGAGTCATTATTTATTCCATTTTACTGAGACCTATGTAGTTATCCAAATGTTACCAAAATTTTCATATTGTATTAGGACCTTTTAAATAATATTCAAAAATTTTATTTAGGATTTTATGACATCATTTTCCCAAGTTTCTAAGCTCATATTTGTCCTACACTTGTTGATGATAGAGTATGTTTCTAGAGTCTGATTTCTGAGTTCAATTAACACCCTTTCCAAATTCAGTTCATTTTAATTTTTGGACACTAAATTCTAGGGCATCTAAGGGTTCTATCCACCAAAATTTAGCTTCATAGGATAATCTTAACATAGGTTTTCCCATTTTTGATTGCAGACCAAAACAATGAGTTTCTAGCAAACTATTTTCCATAGCATCCTTCGTGGATTAATTGTGATCAATCCATTCGTGATTTTTCAGTAAAACTCTACCAGAATGTTCCTTCTATTAAGTTCTACAGATGTCCCAAATCTCACAATTTTCTGAACCTTCTAACATGGGTTTTCAAGTTGGTTTTATACCACACTTGAATAGATTATATTATCCAAAACCTGTCTAGCAATTTGAGTAGACATACTCATCCCAAGGTTTTAATGACCAAACTAGCACCAAATTCCTTCGTTTTTGGTTCTATTTGTTTGTGGGATATCCTACTTTTCGATTATCTAGGCCCTATATGCTATGGTTCAACCAATCCAATGTTATAAGGCTGTGAATCAGACTCATTAGCCTTGTTTCCAGTTTACTGTTTTTGGCTAAGTGTTGACATTTTCAAACACCATGGTTCTCTACCCTTCCTAATCTCTTAAGCACGGTTTGGGGTTGGTCTATTGACATGGAAAGCTTCCTTTTAGTCCTAATTATACATTCTAAGTCATGGTTTACACAATTTTATACCCAACATGCACACAAGCACACCACAAATAGTCAGAGTTCAAATTCAGAACAGGAAAAGGTGTGTATACCTGTGATATTTAGTCACTGTTTTCGACAGCCAATGTTCTTCCTTTGAAGCTAATCTTGAGGTATGTTGTTTTTCTTAGTCTCCTCTTTCCTACAAGCCTAATTCTGTGCTATTTGGGTAAGGTTTGAGAGAGTTATGGATCTCTAAAGAAGAAGAAATTTGAATACAAGTTGCAGAATTTCTCTCTCTCTCTTTTTTTTTTCCACTACTGTAGCATGAAGAAGGGGATGTGGAACGTGCTGGCAGCAACTTATTTTGTAAACAAGAAGAGAGAACCACCTAACCCCCCTATGTGTACCCTTCCCTCTTCGTGCTCAACATAAGATAGCCACACAATACTTGGTTGCCACCGTATTTTCCATTTTTTTTCTTGGCTTTCAATATCTATATATATATACATATATGTAATCTTATTTATTCATTTTCCTTACAACAAAATAAATACCTAAATCCTTCTTCATTGCCAAAAATGGCTTTATTTTTTTTATTCATTTATTTATTTTTTGCAACTATATTTATTTCCTTATTATATAGTTTTTTTTCCTAAAATACACCAACGTTTGAAATTGACTTTAAGGGGTGTTACAATCTTCCCTCCTTAAGAATCAATTTCGTCCTCGAAATTAGAATTACATGGATTTTATTAGCCCTGAAAAATACTCTTTCATGTATTCCTCTCGCTCCCATGTATACTGCTCATTGCCATGGAACTGCCATTTCACCTAACCATAGGTATTTCTTTGTTCTTTAGCTTCTTCACAGCATGATCTACAATCTCGAGTGGCATTTCCTCTATAATTCCGTCAGGTTTCAAATCCACATGCTGTCATTACAACACATGAAATGGATCAGGATAATGCTTCCTCAGCATCTACACATGAAACACATCGTATATTCCTACTAACTGAGGTGGTAACGCTAGTCAATATGCCACTAGACCTATTCTTTCCAAAATTTCAAATGGTTCTATAAACCTGGGAGCTAGTTTGCTATGCTTTCCAAAGCATACCTGTCCCTTTTGAGGAGATATCTTCAACATTACATGATCACTGACCTCAAATTCTAACATCTTTCGTCGGTTATCTGCATAGTTTTTCTGTCGATCTTGGGCTATTTTCAAATTCTTTCGTACTTGGTGTATCTTTTCTGTGGTTTCTTGAATGAACGTAGGGCTTAACAAAACTTTGTCTAACCAGCATACTGGGGATCCACATGGCCTACCATATAAGGCTTCAAATGGTGCGATGTCAATGCTGGATTGGTAACTATTATTATAAGCAAATTCACATAGCGATAGGTGGTCTTCCCAACTTCCCCCAAAATCTAATATGCACGGCCTTAACATATCTTCAAGTATTTGAATCAATCTCTCGGACTGGCTATCAGTTTGTGGGTGAAACGCCATGCTCAAGTTTACTCATGTCCCTAATTGTTTCTGTAATCCTTGCCAAAAGCGGGAGGTAAACCTTGCGTCTCTGTCTGAGACTATCGATATGGGAACTCCATGACGTCGCAATCTCATGCACATACAACTGACTCAACTTTTCTAGAGAATCCTTATTGCGTATCGATAAAAAATGTGCTGACTTCGTCAATCGGTCTACGACCACCCATATAGCATCATGTCCTTGCCTAGTTTTGGGCAATCCCATCACAAAGTCTATAGTAATGTGCTCTTATTGCCATTCTGGTATCATAAGCGACTACAGTAGTCCTCTGGGTTTCTGATGTTGAGCTTTAACTTGTTGACACACATCGCATCTCTGTATATAGGTCGCAATATCCTGCTTCATCCTAGGCCACCCATACATTCGTTCCATCCCGATACATCTTATTTGCCCCTGGATGAATAATATACCTTGATTGATGCAATTCTTCTAATACACTGTCTTAACTGAGGATCTATCGGTACCCGTAACCTCCCTTTGAACCTTACTGCACCATTACTATTCACTGACCACTCCTCTTTAGAAGTGTCCTGTGCCCATACCCTAAACATCTCATAATCTACATCACGAAGTTGTCCCTCTATGATTTCCTGCAATCATGCTAGTTGAGCTCTCAACTGTGCACTAATACTGTTTTCTGCTGAGGCATCATGGATACTCAATAAGATCACATACTCGATCATACTCCACTCATGAGACATCTGTCTAGCCATAAACATTGTCTCAACCCATTTCCTACTTAAAGTATCAGCCACTATATTAGCCTTACCATGATGGTATTCGATGACAAAGTCATAATCCTTTAAGAGTTCCATCCAACGTCTTTGTCTCATATTTAAGTCTTTTTGTGAGAACATATACTTAAGACTTTTATGATCTGAGTACAATGTAAACTTTTTACCATAAAAATAATGTCTCTAGATCTTAAGTGCAAACACTACTGCTACCAGTTCCAATTCATGTACAGGCTAATTCTTTTCATGCGCCTTCAACTGTCGTGAAGCAAATGCTATAGGATTTTTATTTTGCATCAATACACAACCAAGGCCTACTCTCGAAGCATCAGTATAAATTACTAACTCCCGGCTTGGTTCTGGTAACATCAATACTGGGGCAGATGTAAATCTCCTTTTTAGTTAGAGAAATGCTTGTTCACAATTATCATCCCAATCAAAAGATACGTTCTTCTGAGTTAGCTTGGTTAAGGGTGCGGCAATTCGTGAGAAATTCAGCACAAACCTTCTATAATATCTTGCTAAAGCCAAGAAACTAAGGATTTCCATTACTGTAGTCGGTCTAGGCCAATCAATAATTGCCTCAATCTTTGTGAGATCAACAGAAAAGCTATATAGATAACCGATAAAGATGTTAGAATTTGATGTCGGTGATCATGTAATGTTGAAGATATCTCCTCAAAAGGGACATGTATCCTTTGAAAAGCGTAGCAAACTAGCTTCCTAGTTTATAGGACCATTTGAAAATTTGGAAAGAATAGGTCCAGGTGGCATATCGACTAGCATTACCACCCCAGTTGGTAGGAATACAGGATGTGTTTTATGTGTCGATGCTAAGGAAGCATTATCTTGATCCGTCTCGTGTGTTGCAATGGCAGTATGTGAATTTGAAACCCTAACGAAATTATAGAGGAAATGCCACTGGAGATTGTAGATCATACTATGAAAAAGTTAAGGAACAAGGAAATACCTATGGTTGAGGTGAAATGGCAGTTCCATGGTGATGAACAGTATACATGGGAGCGAGTGGAATATATGAAAGAGCATTTTTCAGGGCTAATACAATCCATGTAATTCTAATTTTGAGGACGAAATTGATTCTTAAGGAGGGAAGACTGTAACACCCCTTAAAGTCAATTTTAAACATTGGTGTATTTTTGAAAAAAAAATATATAATAAGGAAATAAATATAGTTGTGAAAAATAAATAAATGAGTAAAAAATAAAGCCATTTTTGGTGATGAAGAAGGATTTAGGTATTTATTTTGTTGTAAGGAAAATGAATAAATAAGATTACATATATGTATATATTTAGATATTGGAAGTCAAAAAAAAAAAAATTTTGAAAAATACGGTGGCAACCATATGTTGTGTGGCCATCTTATATTGAGCATGAAGAGGGAAGGGTACACATAGGGGGGTTAGGTGGCTACCTTTTCTTGTCTACAAAATAAGCTGCTGCCAGCAAGTTCCAACATCCCCTTCTTCATGCTACAGTGCAGGAAAAAAAAAAGAGGAATTCTGCAACTTGTATTCCATCTTCTTCTTCTTTAAAGATCAATAACTCTCTCAATCCTTATCCAAATAGCACGATATTAGGCTTGTTGGAAAGAGGAGAGTAAGAAGAACAACATACCTCAAGACCAGCTCCAAAGGAAGAGTATTGGCTATCCCAAAAACACTTAGCCAAATACAGTATCCCAGAAACAAGGCTAATGAGCCTGTCTACTCAAATTGCTAGACAGGTTTTGGATAATACAACCTATTCAAGTGTGGTATAAAATCAACTAGGAAACCCATGTTAGAAGGTTCAGAAAATTGTGAGATTTGGGACATCTGTAGATCTTAATAGAAGGAACATTCTGGAAACCCTTTGATAGAAACTCACTATTTTGATCTGCAATAAAAAATGGGAAAACCTATGTTAGAATTATCCTATGAAGCTGAATTTTGGTGGATAGAATCCTCAGATGCCCTAGAATTTAGTTTCCAAAATTTAGAATGAACTGAATTTGGAAAGGGTGTTAATTGAACTATGGAATCAATCTCTGGAAATATACTCTGTCATCAGCAAGTGCAGGACAGTTATGAGCTTAGAAACTTGGGAAAATGATGTCCTAAAATCCTAAATAAAATTTTTGAGTATTATTTGAAAGGTCCGAATATAATTTAAAAATTTTGGTAACATTTGGATAACTACATAGGTCTCAGTAAAATAGAAAAAATAATGACTCAAACTAGCTTCTTATTTTGCATAGGGACTGAAATGAAAGGAGCATTGAAAACAGTGACTTCCAATGCTTAGAAAAATCAGGGAAAATTGCCAGTGAAACTAGATTGGTTGAGGAGAATCTCTACCAAATTTGGAGTCAAGTATATAAAAAAGTCTCAGTAAATTCCACAAGTTGTATTATTACACACCGAGCTAGAATATTTCATGTCTAAACTCAAACCCAAGTATATAGTTATAGAGCCTTGGGTTAATTAGACCTAATAAGGGAGCAATAGATTATCAACAATGAGAAAACATGTTTAACTTGTAAAGATCATTGATCAAAACCATAATATAGATACTAACAACGAGCCAACAATGTTTGAACGGGTATAACTGACATAGTGAATGTGATCAGGTTGTTCCAGGCTCAGGGGATCACAAGATCAACAGAGAGAAGTAATAGATATCTGTAAGTATTGTAATAACCCGAGCCCACTATGTACCGATATTGTCCCCACCTTAGCTACCACTAACTGGGTGTAGGGTTTTGTTCTTGGCAAGACTCGAACCTGAGTCTCCCAAAAGCGCTCGACGGCTATATGCATCGCATCGGCACAATGAGACACCCGTGAATGCACATTTAGCCCAAGAATCCCTCTAGAGTCGGACCGATGTGAGATATTACAATCTACCCCTTTGGAAACAATCTTGTCCTAAAGATTAACACCTTTGGTACACACAGAGCGGCTCTGATACCATTTATAACAACCCGAGGCCACTACATACCGATATTGTTCCCACCTTAGGCACCACTGACTAGGTAGGGTTTTGTTTTTGGCAAGACTTGAACCTGAGTCTCCTAAAAGCGCATGGCGGCTACAAACATCGCATCGGCACAATGAGACACTAGTAAATGCATATTTAGCCGAGGAATCCCCCTGGAGTCGGACCGATGTGGGATGTTACAAGTACTTCTTTAATTTATCAGCTTAAGCATGTACATTCTGTTTGCATTAATCATACATGTGCATTGTGAATTGTTAATATGTGATGCATAATTTATCGGATTTTATATCTCTTCTGGACTTTCGAGACATTGTCTGGTCTTGTGAATGGGATTTTGGTGAGCTTACGTGTTGCTGTGGTGACACTAGAGGTAAGCAATAGCCAGGAAACATAAGTTCTTGGTTTTAGACCACCTAGCTCATGAGAGTTTCGAGGTTAGACTTATGTGTTTTACTGATATGCGACCACGATCATGTTATTGTTGTATTTACCCTACTTGTGAACATTTGAGCATGCATCCATTTGTTCTCAGAATACTTGTCATAAGTTATAAGTTAGATTTGTTACTCGTTGAGCCCGTAGTTGGTTGGGCTCATTATTCTCTATTATTTCATTTTATAGGTCCTTCCCAAGTGGATAAGGGAAAAGGTTTACTCATGGAGTAGGATTGAATATGTGGGTTGTGTAACCTCTTGTGTAGATAAATCCAATTTTTGTGGCTATTTATTATAGCTGTCTAGGAAATTGAGCAGCCGAAAATAAGAAGGCTTAATTGAACCTACAGATTCTTCTTGGGGTATATGAAGCTTTCTATGTCAACAAACGATCAGAACAAGTCTGGGGAAAGCTTAGACTGGTGATCAATTACCAGCCTTTGAATATCTTTCTTAAAGATAATACGTTCCCTCGTCCCTATTTTGAGACGCTATTCCAACATCCTTCGGATGCACGGGTCTTCTCCAAATTTGATTGCAAGTCAGAATTTTGACAACTAGGAATTGATCCAACTAACAAACCAAAAACTGCATTTGTTATTCTAGGATATCATTACCAATGGACAGTCATGTCATTTGGTCTTAAGATTGCCCCCTCCATTTTTTAGAAAGCAATGAATCGTATTTTTCAACCAATCCAGGCTCAGGCTTTCATCTATATTGACGACATCTTGCTTTTCCCAAAAGACATGGACTCTCATCATAGCCTTATAACCAAATTTTATGATTTATGTATTCATTTTCTTGGTATAGAAATCAGAGGAGGAAAAGTCATCCTCCAACCTCATATTTCTTTGAAGATACTAGATTTTCCTGACGTCTTGCCGGACAAGACTTCAATGTAGTAGTTTTTGGGATTAGTAAATTACATGGGACTTTTCATTAAAGATTTATCTTTGCATACTAGTAAGCTATCTGCCCTGCTCAAGAAGTCTCCACCGCCATGGAACGATGAACACACCAAAGCCATGGTAGCATTAAAGCACAAGGCGCGGACTCTTCCTCATTTAAAAATCCTTGTCTCTGGATCACGTATCCTTGAAACAGATGCAAGTGATGAACGCTGGGCATGGCTAAGAGGGGACAATTTCGTCACGTAGTGGGACCCGGTGTGTTACACTTTAATTGGAAGTTTTTTTTTCTTTCTTTCTTCCATCACCGAATAGTAAATTAAATATAACAGAAAAAATACACTCAACAATAAAATTTAGTGAATATAATTTAAATAATTTGTGACATTCTGAAAATTCACTGGAATTTAACTTCTATAATACAGAATTATAAAATTATTTTCTAAATTTAATGACTTAGATATCCTAAGCTATGCATTTGCAGGTCTTGTAGGAGCACAAGGAGAAGAGCGTGTGCTTTCTATGATAATTCATCTTTGTGAGAGAATAACAAATCCAACTATAAGCTTGGAAGCCCTCCAGGTGATTTTCTTAGGATTGTAATTCCTTTTTCTTTTCTTTTTTTTTGATTTTTTGTGGATGAGTTTGTTTCTCTTCTAATGTTTACTTTTGACGCTTATGCGAGAAGTACATTTTATTGCTTGTTGATCAATTATTTGATGAAAGATTCGGATTGATGTTTCAAAACTAAATTAATGGGATAAGTATTTGAAGGACAAAAGTAATGGTTATTAACTTTTCGCATACTGTATATAATAACGAATCTTTCTCTTGGTTTATATATATATATATATATATATTGAAGGTTGAAAAACATCTTTAATATATGGAAGAGGTTCATGAGTTAATGCATCTAACATTATTTCCTCTTGAGGTGCATAATTTACAGTTGTAATATGCATCTAAATGTGAAGTGTTGGGATTCAACTATCTTTTAAAGATATGGTACCTTTTAAACTATTAAGATCTATTTTCAAAGACCTTTTTTTTTTTTGAAGAGAAACTATTATATTGATAATAAAAGAGAGCCTGATGAGATATCAAAGCTCTAAGTACATCAAAAGTACAGGCTATGCAAGATTTTTGCTCCTTGACATAGCCACTCTCCAAAAGTATATCCTTTTCCTATTTTATTACAAGAGACCCAAGAAGCAAAAAGAACATTAGACCGTTCCCAAATAGCTATCTCCGACCTACACCTATCCAAAAAAAGTCTGCTATTTCTTTCTTCCCAAACTGTGTACCATACTGCACATATTTAGCTTTCAAAATTATCCAAAAAAAGACCTATTTAGCTTTCAAAATTATCTCCATCTGCAAACAGTGTTTTGGTATTTTATGAGTAATCAAACGTTTGGGGGCCAAAGATATTTCTCCACCTGCTGCCAATTGTCTTTCTTCGGAATTCTACTCAATGGGTTGATTCTCCCCTCTTGTTTGTTTTAGCAACTTATCATAAGGTCTCCTTGCTAAAAGATCCTTGGTGACGACAGAGGAGCCAACCCACCAGCTGTGGCGGGGTGGCTTTTTTGTTTCACAATATGAACTTGGATGAATATCCCTACCCTTGGTAGTTTATGAGTTTACTTTCATCCCTGGTCAAGTACAATTTTCTTTCTGTTTAGTTAATTAATAATAATTTTTTAGAATTTCAAGAATGTTGAAGCAATTATGTTCTGTAAACATTTGTCATGCTTCAAAATTAGAAACTATTGTAAATATGAATTTAGGAGTTTTATTATCTTTTAAACTATATTAACTAATTATTTTATTAGGTCTAAAATATTGTTAACAATATACATACAATAAGAGAAAACATATTCATAGCTAATTACATAAATATTGAAATTGAACTTTCATTTTTTTTATGGATTCCTTGAATTTTCTTTTGTTTCAATTTTTTTATTTTTCAGAATATTTTGAACCATTGTTTATTTATTTATTGATTCATATTTTATTTCATTTCCATATAATTGCTAACTTGGCCACAAAATTTGTAGAAGCATGCTTAAATTTTGCCAAATTATTTGATTTCTCATTCCTAGGGTGTGTGAGGTCATGCTTCTAATGTTTCATGATGGATATCATTTGTTGTAACTTTTTGAAGACTAGTTGTGACTTAGCCTGGCCTGAAGTATTGCAATTTTAGTTTTTAGTTTTTGAATGGCTTTTACGTTACCTTATATGCTTTTCTCGGTCATTTCATATGTAGTATGTGTCATGCATCACTATTTATTTTTGGCTGGGATAGAATCATTGGAGTTAATTGTCATCATTTCTGCTCAAATCTAGTTTGTATTCTTGCATTAGCATGTTTTGTAAATTAATAAGAATTCTCAAAGGGTTTGTTGATAAAGACTCCAAGGTCTCAAGCTTCCCTGCTCCTTGTTTCTTAGCAGACTCATCTACAAATATGTTAAGGGTGGAAATTATTACTTGTGATCTACAAACGGTATATTTATTCTCTATAGTTTCTTACAGGTCCTTAGGGCTGTATCACATCACTACCCGAGCAGTATGGTTAGTTGTTGGAAGAGAGTTTCAACTACTATAGAGGGATTGCTGAGTAAAACCTGTTCTGGAGTCCCTACCCTGGAAACCACAACCAGACCTTTGAAGGGAAATCTTGGAAGCACTCTTGATCCACTTGGAGAAAGATGCATTACAGCTGCTGTTAAGGTAAATGTAAAACTATTGTGCTCTTTTAGTATTGATAGTGAATCTAAATCAAGATATCACGTTACCACGTATATTTATTATTCTATGATAATTCTTTAACTATCAGAATTTTGCAAACTTTGAGTTCCATTCTATTGTAAAATGCTCCTTTCTTTTGCATTTATTTTAGTATAACCATCAGGCCTTAACCAAATTATCAGGTTTTAGATGAATGTCTTCGTGCAATATCTGGATTTAAAGGAACTGAGGATGTTCTAGATGACAGATCACTGAACTCTCCATTTACATCTGATTGCACGAGAACAAAGAGAATTTCATCAGCCCCTTCATATGGAGTAGATGGTCAAGAATTACTAAAGGATGATCTAGCAAGAGATTCTTTGGGAAGTGTTGAGTGGTGTGAAGCAATTGACAAGCACTTGCCTCTGATTCTTTTGCATGGCTCCCCAATGGTTGGTCAGCTGTTCTCAATAATTGTCAACCTTAAAAGTCTTTTTCCTTTTTAAAAAAAACTCTCTTTTGTACATGCTTCATTTGTGTATACAAAATCCCTTTTGGGAGTTAAGCTCCATTTCTTTTTAATTAGATGATCATGTCACTCATGCTAAGGTGGGGCTCAATAGTTAAGGTTGCTTCAACCTTTCATGGGTTCCAATTCGGAATGATCACTTGTTCATGTGGAGGTAGGTTGCAGGAATCTATCCTTCCTCTTAATTTGTGGTGGACCTAATTGTTTTCATGAAAGAAGTGTTTTTAGTGTGTTTTTAAGAAAAAGTTGTGAAATTGGCCTACGTGGAAACTTCACTGTTTTGGCTAAAAACCAAGTTTGCTATAATTTAGTGAAGTTGGTCCCTACCAACCTTTTCTCTTGCTAGCTTTTGTGATTGCTACTTCTCTTGCAAACTTATTATTATTTATTTAACTAATGTTAACACTGCCACGTTATCATTCTCCCTTCATTGTTTTTCATTAACTAGTGCAAGGTTTTATCAACTCAAGTTCATTCTATTGAATATTATATTGCTTAAAATAATAAAATTTTCTAGCAGACATTCTTACTATATGTTATAGTTTTATTTAACTTTTTTTCTTTTTCTTTTGAATCTAGCACTTCTGGTAGGCTACATAAATTTATAAACTGAAGCAGTACTAACTAGGCCCAACGGCAGGAGTTTTATGGACTTGGTATACCCTTTGGTGTTTTACTCATGCTCATAAAATTGCACATATAAGATTTGTATGGGAATTCCAGGGCATTCAGTACTGTATCTTTTTCACGTCACTTATCTGAAGGACCTATAGGATTCATCTAGTCATCAAGTTCAATCATTCAAATCCTTTCTGGAAGGTTTGGAGTATGGTTCTGCTCTTATGAAAGAAGAACATGGAATGACTATAAGAAGAAAAATCCATTCTGCAGTGCCTAAACTTCACACCTGTAATAAATTAGGTTTGTAAGTTTTATGTCAATCATTTGGACCGATCTTCTTGCTGAGGCTTGAGTGGTTAATAAGTTGTGCACAATCATGATGGTTTTTAAGTGTCTCTTTTATTGATGGGAAGCAAGCGTGAAGCATTTATTTTGGACACTTCATTTATGCGTGTTGCTCTTGTATCTTTTCTCCATTTTGCATGGATTTCTCTTCACTGATAATGTTGCTTGCATTTGTACTCGGAAGTCATTATATCCTTGAATGCCTAAGTTTCCTTCTTTGAATTTTGTGCTTCAATTTTATCTTGCAGGTAAGGGCAGCATCGGTTACATGTTTTGCAGGTATGACGTCCTCTGTTTTCCTCTCTCTTCTGATAGACAAGCAGGAATTTGTTCTTTCATCTTCGGTAAGTTTCATTTGGCAATAGTATGTCAACTTCTGTTGCTTTATATGTTCAAAAATTCTTTTTTTTTTTAATGGAATCTGCATGCATTTATTTACTCTATGAACTTTGTAGATTAGTGCTGCGCTAAATGATGAGGTTCCTTCAGTAAGGTCTGCTGCTTGCCGAGCTATTGGTGTCATTTCATGCTTTCCACAAATTTCTAACAGGTAAAATCAAGTATCCTCTAAAATAATTATTGTAGCCCATACAATGTCAGATTTTGTGCAATGCTAGCAAAGGACTAACCTATACTTCAATTTTGTAGGGAGGAAACTTTGGACAAATTCATCCATGCAATTGAAATTAATGCTAATCATTCTCTGGCTTCGGTATTATTTAGTTTATTAGTTCCTCCATTGTTTTCTTTTGTTATAGATGAGGTGGTTTATTTAATCTTCGAATCCTACCTGTCTCAAATGGTCTTTCCCTACTCCCTTTTTAGGTCCGGATAACTGCATGCTGGGCCTTAGCAAACGTATGTGATTTACTTCGCCACCGAGCTGGTATGTGGAAGTTGTAAAGTTCTTACTTCTTGATCATGATATTCTATTCCCATTTACATGTCACTCTTCTGTGTGTTACATGTTGTTTCCAAGTGTAGATGTAAAGATTGATTCTCAATGGATAGCTCGTTTATCAGAGTGCAGTTTGCGACTGACAAAAGATGGTGACAAGGTAAAGTTGCTCTAGATAATGCGGTGTGTTGCTGTGTTGCCTTCATTATTTGATTGAACAAGAGCTATTTCTCAGTTTAAAGTGACACTAAATGTGGATGCTAGCATCTCCTTCAAAGAAGAAATGGTGATGCTGTTTGCAGATGTCCTTGTAAGTCAGCATAAGTGCTAAAGTATTAGAAATTATCCTGAAAAGGCAAAAGAAAAGCCTCAAACACTAGCTGGCTAGATCCCCTGAACCCCCACTGTTCTGGTGCTCCTTTCCTCCACAAGTGACATCCCAAGGAGATAGGGGCCAGACTGGACGTCTTAGAATATTTTTAAACTAAAGCCTGTTAGGGGAGGACCCCAAATTCTTTCCACTCACAGACCAGGTTGGCTCTCCACCAGGTGACATCCTTGGCTATTTTCGAAAGTGAAAGGCCCCAAAGACATACCTTAATCTTACAGGGAAGCCCTTTTTGGCCAAATCAAGTACTTTTACCCTCACAGTTTCCCTAAAGCCATGGGCTTTCTTCAGCTCTACCCACTGCCTGGGGCATGGAGCGCCAACATCTTTTTTTTTTTAAAGAAACAAGCATCTTTATTAATAGGAAGAAAGAAAAGTTACAAGCATCAGACTCAACACAAAAGACCCCTCCAAAGAAGAAAAAATACTAGCAGCCCACCGAGTTATTACACCATATTGCCCCAGCCTCTTGACCAATTGGTCATGGAGCACCCTAAGGAAAGGGGGCAATTACTAATCTAGAAAGACGCTAAGTACTGAGTTTCTTCCCACAAAAAACCTAGCAGAGAACACTTATCTTTGAAAATCCGGACATTCCTCTCCTTCTACAAGCACCAAATCACTGCCAAGCTTGCCACCAACCAATGGTCTCGCCACTTCGAGTTGATCCATAATCATCTAAGGGAAGGCCACTCTTTAGGAATAGGGTAGTGATAGCATGAAAATCATTATTATGTCCATAGAACCTGAAAAGACAACACACATACAGGACTATTTAAGGGTTCATTATTATGAGACTAGTATTTGGTAACATGCTGAACCCCTAGAGTGTGACATGGAGTTTTAGAGATCCAACATTCCAACTCATAAACTGCCATAGAACAGCTTAATGGAACCTGGTGCCTATTACAGGCTAAATAGCCTGGCGAAGTGATAACCAAATGATGCAAGGCTTTTCCTGAAATTTTGCTGCGCTGCAAAATTTCATGCCATGATCTCATAAATTGTTGTCTGATACAACTATGAAGGAATATACCACATTAACCATTGTAAACCCAATACAACAAACTAGTCTGTATGATTTGTTCATTGATATATATGGGGATGACATGGTGTCCATGAGCCTTATGAAACAAGCTACTCTTACTTCCATAGGTGGCCCTTGGCGATACCACAATCGGTCCATATATTTGACTCAGATACCTTTTCAGCATCTTCCATTTTACTTCAATTTAGACTAAATATTGGATATCGAGTTTTTTTGTGTGACACTTGTTCTGTATTATTGTGGTTTGCAACTTTGTATTGAGAACTATGAAGGTGAGTTTAGAATTTATCTTTAAGAAAACAATATTTTACTGCCACATTCTCACACTTGACCTCTATGAGGTGCTAAACGATATCAGAAGCTGTCCTCTGATTGTGCTAGTAACAAATAGTTTTACCCTTGTGTTTCATTTATTTTCTTTTTCATTTTCAATATGCTGGAAAATGTCAGCTCGTCTGAAGTAACACATGGCTTTCAAAAATTTATCGTCTTCAATGTGAATCTTCTGATGCCACACTCCTTGCTTCTCATCAGATCAAATCAAATGCTGTGAGGGCCCTTGGGAACCTTGCAAGATTTGTTCGGTTTACAAGTCCGCCCACTGCACAGGACAAGCTGGATCTTGGGAGTTCATCTATGACAGCACACAGCATCTGTCCATGTCATCAAACATCAAACTATGTCTATGATTTTACTTCTATGGGAGATACCCAATGGCTAGGCAGAATGGTGCAAGCATTTGTCTCCTGTGTAACAACTGGCAACGTGAAGGTAATTCTTTACCACCTTATATTTCACTGATCTGGAAACATAGAAACGTAGTTGCCCATGTTTCTAGTTTTCTGCCGTTTACTTGGGAATTGAAATCTATTTAACAGGTGCAATGGAATGTGTGTCATGCGTTGAGCAATTTATTCCACAATCAGACATTAAAACTGCAAGATATGGCATGGTAAGGAAGCAAAAACTATAAAGTGCTTTAGTAGAGAAATCAATTGACCTAAAAGCTATGGTTTGCAGGTGAGTCCTGTCAAGCAATTCAAGCCATCTCCAATAATTCCTTGCACTGTAGCCATATAATGCATGTATACGAATAGGAGGAGATAGAAAAAGTGACAAATTTTGTACAAAAAATGCCAGGAATAAGACTTGAACCCAAAACCATTCACGAAACTAATGCTATTAAGGATACCAATGGACTATTGTAGCCATTAGGTCAAGGCTCAGTTATGCATTTTCAAACTATCAATAATAATGAAAACTATGAACAAGGATATCCTTTAAAAATGCTCTCTTCTTGTCTAGTCAAGTGAATCCCGGATCTTTGATTTTATTAAATTCTTAGTTTGCCATTAACAGATGTATAAATGAAGAATCATTAATTTCATGCAGGGCTCCTTCTGTTTTCAGTATTCTTCTACTGCTACTTCGTGATTCCTCTAATTACAAGATCAGAATACAAGCTGCTGCTGCATTAGCTGTGCCAGTATATAGACTTGGTGAATGATGGAACCTTGTTCTTGTGTGTGTTAGTCTCTGCATTGCATTGGAATGAGCATTTCTATCTTTCATCTTTTGGGCTTGATGTTGTTGTTTACGTTCTAGTACTAAATTTCTCACGTAATATCTCAAGGCCTTGTTAGTTTTATTGAAGGATTGTTCACTAAACTTCTCAGTTTTATATGGCCATAAATTGCCATGGAAGTTATGCCCTTTCTCATTATGTTGACTTCTTTAGAGGAGGCACAAGCATCAACTTTGATAGACAAATTAAATAATGATTGATCATTCTAAGGTTGAAATTTGTCTTGCTCATGTAGTCCTTTTTCATACTGAAGTGTAGGAGAACCCAATTGAGCCTGTGATCAAGTAGAATGGCATGATTCGAACTTTATTCAAAATCTGTGATTATTTCACCGATCCACATGTATCTTGGTTCAGGCTTTCATGCAGATATCAGATCTTTGTGATGATGTTTGTATTCTATTTCCCGTGTTTATGCAAATGCAGATTATGGCAGTTCATTCTCAGATGTGGTTCAAGGTCTTGAACATGTGCTGGAGGATTTAGGTTCAGAGCAAATATCAACATCATCAAAATTTAAATACAGTGATGCGCTTCAGAAGCAGGTTTGAAATTGTACAAAGCTTGTAATGTCTGATTAGCCTTGTTGAATTATGA